>DWNR01001351.1:0-15365 GCA_018250455.1 Polygonus leo
GGTAACAAACATACAAAAAAAAAAAAAACATACGGTACGAATTGATAACCTCTTCTTTTTGAAGTCGGTTAAAAAGTTAGCAGCTGTACCTCTTGCATAAGCTGCTGCATAATGAAGCAGAACTACATGCGTTGAATTTGATTAGACAAGTTACTTTTTGGTGTGGTTTTATAACTATTTATTATTTTTTAGGGTTCGTACCCAAAGAGACATTTTTGAACATCTTTTTTTGTTTTTGTGGTTTTATGATTCACATAAAAATACATACAACCCTAAATTTTCACCCTTTTACCATCAAACCCATTTTTCATATTTTTTATGGCAGAATAACGTTTACTAAGTCAGCTAGTCTATATATAAAAATCTCGTATGCTCTGCCAGAACCGTGCCGTTTGGCACTCGGCACTCTCTGCCTACCCCGTCAGGGATTTGGCGTATTGAAGATGTGTGTGTGAATATTGACAAACTACTAAAATAATTATGACGACTAAAAACCATATCGTGTGATTGTCAACTCGTCATGGTTCAAAATTGTATTTTTAACATACACTTTCATTATTCTCTCACCTGTTAAATTAGTGTGATCGCCAACCACACCTTTCCGGCCGAAACGCAAATTGCTAACGAACAACTGCTCCGAGGAAACTGAGATGGAGGTACTGCCAAAAGCGTTATACATGTTTACTCATTTGGCGATTTCTATTTATATGATTCTATATCCGAGACGGTGTGGCATATGACGGAAAACTAATTTTAAAACCGGTTAAGTTTTTTTTCGGACCATGTTTTGATATAAACAGAGTATATCTCTTTGTAATATGAATGTATAATTTGAATAACATGATAAAAATGTTGTAATATTATTATGAAATTAATTTGTAATGTTGTACCTACGGCTGTCATAAAAATGTTTTTAGGGTTTTAGGTTTGTTTTCAACGTATCTTTTTTATCGTATAAAGGTAGCCAACGAGCATGCAGTCCACCTGATAGCAAGTGGTCACTGCTGCCCATGGACATCAGTAATCATCCCCAAGTACAATTAGATCCGACCTAAGTTTGATCACAGTTGCGTTGCTACCCGTGAGGACTAAGATGTTCGTCTCGTGCATAAGTATAACCGGGAACCATGCCTTTTCGAACCGAAACACAAAACTTGCTTCACGGATGATAATGAGTGGCGGTGGTACCTCCCCGGTCGAACTAAACGTGTTACCACCTGGTTCGAATGGTATCGAAATGATTATGACTTTTTATAGGAAGGCTAACAAGTCTGCAGCTACTCGTACTCCTGATGGTAGAAAGTCTTTCGCCCATGGACATCCCAAGATTCTAGATTTGAAGTCTTGTTTGAGAGTTACTACCTTACCACAAAAGTGAAATCCGACTAAACCGCTTTTCACTAGGAATTCAAAATTCTAGGAATGATTTGAAATCTCCAAGTTTATCTTATTAGATATAGAATTAAATACATTTCAGCAGAGATCAGCATATCTAACTCAATCCAGTAAATCTAATATCGTGATGTTAGTAAAATTTACTTCTCCATAAAGTTTCACTCAGTTTTTATCGAATGAAAGTGGTCACTGTGGCCCCCTTTTTTGTTTGCATTAGTAATCATTCCTGAGTATAATTTAATGAACCTACGATTGACTACATATGCGTTGTTACCCTTAAGGACATAGATGTTTGCCTTGTGTAAAAATTGCTTCACAGAGGATTATGTGGATTTCGCAGGGACGCCGGTCGGACTATACGAGTGCAGAGTACGCATTGATATTTTATTTAATAAATCATTACCTTCATGCGTAGAATCTCCGAATAATTTTAAAACTAACAATTGTATAATAAAAATAACAAAAAAGGACACGAGTTCTGAAACGTTCATTAATTTTGTCTTTGTTATCGCTAATTGAAAATATAAATTAAAGGATGATTCCACCATTCAGACTATTAAGTTTTGAGTCATTAAATTTTAATTATAGTCGAATGTTCTTCGAAAATGCCAATTGTGTGGGACATTTAACGCAACACTGAACAAGTAAATAACATATAATTGGAATGAAACAAAAAATATAAGATGACAATTCTGTGCGAAAGCCACATTTTTTGTTGCGAATAAATAATGATGTTTGGCAAATTATGTAATTTAGGCTTGATTGTTGATATGAGAATTTGCCCGGAGCAATAAAATAAATACTAAGTAAATAATTTATTATAATGGTTCCTAAATTATTATATAATTTACATGACTCAGTGGAACGTACGTCTTCTTGACGTAGTCCTGTCTAGAAATTAGTCGACAACATCAAATTGGCGTAATTTTTGATCTCAGCACTAGGCTATAGACCATAATTTTTGATTTTTTTATTACCTACAACCTTGTCATTTAACTTTCTTCCATAGGACTTGTAGTTTTACCGAAAATCGGGATAAACTATTACCCTTAAACCCAACATTCTGACCTCAGATCGCCCGTAAATTATTTTCCCTTTTGTTTTTTTATGTTCTCTCCCCTTTCCAATGAGTTTCGTCCCACAATTTTTTTTTCACTTTTCACAATTTTCAAAGGCTTCAGCACTGGTATATAAAGGTTTTGAATAAGACGTCCTTCAATCCTTTTCACTGTGTCACAAAATCGGTGCCCAGCAAAGAGTCGTAATAATTTTTGTCAGAATTCTTATCATTAGCTTCAAAAAGCCTTAAAAGGTTTGAGTTCCACTGCTAAATAATGAGACTTCACGAAGTGTGACATCGTTTAAAAGACGCTTATCCATCGGAGGACTCCGACCAGTTCTATGCCCTCTAATTCCATCAGTTTTATGCTTTCTTCAGGGTATCAGTCTAACTAAACAAGGGAAGACCAGGGCTACTACCAAAATATTACCAATATTAACCAGTTCTTCACGTTAGAATATAAAATATGATTTTTTATAATCCGATTAATAACTCGTTTTATACTTTGAACTCATATACATAAATAAATTTTACGGAGAAGCCTAAACATATCTCGCTTCTTTATCTTTATGTCCGTTCTTGACAGGACAGGTTCCGGAGGTATATATATTTACGCATAATTAAGATGTCATAAATGTTATTAAATGTTTAGAAATGCGGGTATTTGCCACTGAAAAGCCTAAAGTGGTTGTTCAACTTGGAATATAATATCTATGAACGAGCTATGTGTCATCACTCCATAGTATAAAACAAAGTCGCTTCCTGCTGTTTGTCCCTATCTTAGATAAGTAAAAAAGATTTATTTATATATCTGTGGTCCCTATATAAATACTTAGATCTTTAAAACTGCACAACGGATCATGATTATACGGATACGGTTTTTTAATAGATAGAGTAATTCAAGAGGAAGGTTTATATGTACACTTGTATAACATAGTAGAAAAATACGGATAATATTGTATATGGCAGAACAACGTTTGCCGGGTCAGCTAGTACTACATTAAACGTACCGTACCTACTGCCAAGAGATGGCGTTGTATGTATATAACATAGTAATATAGTTCAATAAGTAAGTCATTTATTTTTAGTATTTGTTGTGTAAGCGAGCATAGTAATACACACTCTGTAATAAAAATAATAAAGAGTCAAGATCAAAATTTTGGGTACAAATCTCTAAAAAGTCGAAAAAATTGAACTCAATACGCCTAAGTTTCATTTACATACAGATATTTTTTATTTCCTTAAATTAGCACACATCATCCATTACTCATGCAAACTTATAATTTATTACTATTCTAATTCTAAAAAAATAAGTAAGATTTAAAAATATTTTATTGGTGTGATATTTTTAATATTATAATGTCTTTAGTTTAGTGACACATTCAGTTGTTAATATTTTAATGAGTTAAATCTCATGATGCATATTATCATTCGATTCTTTCATTATACAATCATACTTCCACCACTTTTTTGAGGTCCTTTTTACCGTATGCAAACGAGAAATCTTTTTTTTACCACCTGACGATTCCAAATTAAACACAATATGTAATCAAAACCAAGCACCCACAAGAAAGCATCTGCTGGTTTTATGCTGAAGATAGAGAAGATGAAAAAGAAGAAGAGAGAGATTATTCCCCTGGTGACAGTGCCGCGAGATCCAAAGCTTGAGCTTTCTCAGCGTTTTGAGTTTGAGTTTTCTACTCCGAAAATGGTGGATTTTACAGAAAAATGCAAGATTTTTTTTTGTAGATAATCGCATGATGAATAATTTTTATAATGACTTTTATTGACCTCCATAGGTCGCGATTTGAAACTGATTTTCGTGACTTTTTGATCTTTATAACTTTTTTAGCCGACACGATATCAATGTCGATTTTTCGCATCTTCATTAAAACGACGTTAATAAAGATTTATACCAAAATTCAGCTCACTAGGATTTTTCCGAAGATTGAGTTTTAAAATACCTAAAATGACTGTTCGTTCGTTCTGAAGTAAATAAAACTTGTGTATAAAAAACCGTTTACAAATACCTACAAAATTCACTAAGCAAATTACACAAAAAATAGCGTATTTGAGAACCTCTTCTTCAAAGAAGTCAAAAGTAAAATACACAATTGAAGTGGACAACTAAACAATTGTTAATTCTATCCGCTACAGCTTCCTTGTTTCCTTGTAAACCCTTGGTTGGACCGCTATTTATTTATTAGCTTCTACTGACATCTGAGTCATGACGTGAGGTTGCCAAATTGTGAGGAAAATTGGTCAGTTATTTTTAACTTGACTGATTAAATATTTATTGTTCAGTTTATTATAAATGTGGTAAACCTTATAGAATTGTGTATATAAAATAAGCTATTGAGGGACGCCTGGCGCATGTGAAACATGGAAACTGGCATATCCGTCGCACTACTGCACCGATTGACGTTGCCTCTTTGTATCTGCGTAGCCACGACAAAACGACGATATAAGCATTTTTTTTATTGTGTAAAGGTAGCAAACGAGTATGCAGTCCACCTGATGGTAATCACGGTGGTCGACCACTGCTGCCCATGGACATCAATAATCATCCTCAAGTACGATTGAGTCACATCTAGGTTTGATCACAAACGCGTTGGTACCCCTGAGGACTAAGATGTTCGCCTCGCGTTAAGGTATAGCCGGCAACCACGCCTCTCCATACCGAAACACAATAAATTGCTTCACGGAGGATTATGAGGGTGGCGGTAGACTAAACTATTTGAAGAGACTTGTGCGTACTCATTATTTTGAGATGGACATTTATTCTACTACTACATTACTACATTATGCACGTATTTGGTAAGAAATAAGGACAGAAAAAAGAAGAAAGGAAAGGAATATAAAATTATGACATAACAGATTTCAAAATTCTAAGTAGGATTATCCACCTAGAGATGGAATCGTAGAGTCGTCGACCTCAATACGAAGTTATGCATTATTTTATCATTTAAACTTGTGAAATTAATGTAGTGTAGGATAATGAATTTTCATGCATTTTGTACATGTTTTGATTATTGTTGTTACATTTTCACATCTTATGTATTCAGATATTGTCACTACATTTTAGTGCGCAAACTTAAACAAACAGCCATTTTTTTGGGCTATAAAGTATCCATAATAATTTATATCATTTACAATGTAGCGTCTATTGTAAATTATTAATGTACTTTTAACTTAAATTGGATGCATTTGTCAATAGGTACATACTCTTACTATTACCTATTGACAAATGCATACACTCTTACAACAATTCTTACTTCTAATATTTTACATTTAATTTTCATTTATAGTTTAATAAACTGTAAATGAATACACCCTGAATAATATACTGCATACATAAAATAACATATTTTATGCATTTATTTAACAAACTACCCGAGACCTTTGGTAGCACAGGCTATTTATTTTTAATTAATTTGATCATGTGATTCCACTTTTCGATTAATAAATATAATTGACTAGTCTAGAATTCGACATTCCTATCATTCCATATCGACCTAGAACCTGTCTTAACCGAATATCTTTTTAACATATCTTTTCTATCTTTCCAGGCAAAGCGGGAGATGTACGACGTGAAGAAGCAGAGGCTGTGTTTGGCTCAGGACGAGTACAAACATCTCAACAATGCTTTATCTACCCTCGCGGCGTCGAGAACCAGCTGTAAGTATCTTCATCACAACTCATTTCTGGACCAATACTGGATTCGGAACTCCTTTTTTATCGTATAACTAGCGACCCGCCCCGGCTTCGCACGTGTGCAATGCTGATATTGAACACACTACAGAAGTGTGAATGTATTATACGTATAAACCTTCCTCTTCAATCACTCTATCTATTAAAAAAACGCATCAAAATCCGTTGCGTTGTTTTAAAGATTTAAGCTTACAAAGGGATATAGGGACATAGGGACAGAGAAAGCGACTTTATTTTATACTATGTAGGGAAGGTAGCAAACGAGCTTGCAGTCCATCTGATAGTAAATAGTCACTGCTGCCCATAGGCATCGGTAATCATCCCCAAGTACGATTGAAATGTACCTGAGATTGATCGCAGATGCGATCTTACCCATGCTCTAAGATGCTCCCTTCGTTCGTAAGTATTGTGTAGATTTCTTTACAACGCAGAACAGAATTACTTATAGTTTTGTGACCTGTAAATATCCCCTTATAATATTAACCAGACCTGTTTGCTACCTCTATAATAAAACAACCCTTTAAATAATGTCTGGATAAATTACTAGAAGGCAAAATCTCCCTGTCGCAGAATATTATGCAAATCCGATCATTTATGCATAAATTATGCAAAAGTGGATTACTAGCCCGATTACATATATCATCTTATCGCGGTTAAAAATAGAGCCATTGAGTTACGCCCGGTTTCAATAACTATCTTTCCTTTATTAACTAAAAGCTGTTGGTATGTATTTGTCAATTTTATTCCAAAATAGTTGCCCGGGTGGACTTCGTCTCGCGATCAAAACCAGAAAAAAACTTAATTTTTTTAAATATTGCCTATTCTTTTTAAATATTTTTTTTTTCATACAAACCTTTTTCTGACAATAACGAACACATAAAATAACAATATTTATCCAATTTGGTGCAGCCGTTTGGAAGTAATGCGCGTACAAACATTTCGGCGATACATTTTTATTTATATAGATATTAATAGCATATAAACTACGATATAAATACAAACAACAATATACAAGACAAACCTATTTATATCATTGATTTATCTGACAAAATTGCCAGATACACACCAATGGTCGCTATTTTAACTTCCAGTAAGGGATAATAGATATTTAATTCGTAAATGATTTAATTAGAAAATGGTTTATTTATTGCTTTAATTAGCTAACTGATTGGAATAAAGTCTACAATTTGTTATATACAGATTCGTTGCTTTATTAGTTTGGATTGGCTGTAGTATGAGGTCACTACCCATGGACACAATCAACTTCAGATAGGATTGAAAACCGAAATTTACTCCTCTTACTTCGACCCGAAACAATGCTAATAAACTGCTACGCGGCGAAACAGGGGATGGCGTTCATGAACGTTACACAGACCCTTTTGGTAAATACATCAACTTCAATCAACCAAGTATTCCTCATCCCACAGTATGCTCATCAACGACGTCGATGACGACAACCTCGACGACGTCGCGACACGACCCGGAGCTGCTGCGGGCGGAGGTGACGCAGGCGCGGGGCCGCGTCGCCCAGCTCAGGAAGGAGCTGAGGCAGGCCAGAGCTGAGGTGGCCAGCGCGAGGCGAGGCGTTGATACTCTTGCTGAGTGAGTAGTCTGATTACCTAGGATGCTAGGTGAATTTTAAGGCATGTTTTGTATGCAGTTTTACTAATCTGGATATTAAGTGAATACTGAAATGAATAGTTAGTCAAGAAGCTCTAAAGGAAAAACCAATTAAAACTTTTTAAAACAGTTCTTCAGTTCCAGAGACATCATTTTGTATGCTTATAATGTATTTAAGTAGTACAGAAATAAAAATAATATAATTATAATTTTACTTCTGTCTAAAATGCTACTTACTTACTTACTTAAATACTTTTTTGTTCAGAGAAGTTACTTTTTGACAGTATTTAAAAACAATGTTGTTTTATACATCTTGGTACTTATTAAAGTTAATATTATTTATTTCAGGGTGGAACAAAAATTAAATGCACAGCAAGGTTGTTACAACATCACCGAAGCGCAGGCTATTATGACCGAGCTGAAGAACATCCAAAAATCTCTGACCTCAGGCGAGAAAGAGAGGGCAGACCTCATGCAGTCGTTAGCGAAGCTCAAGGATGACCTTACGAGGCTGCAGCTCGGTGATGCGTCACCGGACCTCTCCACCCTAAGTCTTCCTCAAGAGAAGCTTAGTACTGCCTCCCAAACCGACCTCTGTGCCGATTTAGTGCCCATAGGCACGAGATTGGCAGAAATGGCGCGGGTTCGCCTACAATACGATGAGGCTAGAAAGAGGATACAGCAAATCCAGCAGCAATTAGCAGACCTGGAGGACAAAGTCCAGCCGGGACAAGCGGAATCCGATAAGGACCGTCTCCTCCTTTTCCAAGAAAAGGAGCAGCTTCTAAGAGAGTTGAGGAGTATAACTCCGAGGACTCGATCTAAACAGGAGATGAGCGACATCCAATCCGAATGCAAGAGATTAGAGCAGGACTTGAAGAATGCGTTCGAGATGTCGAATAAGTGTATAGCGGATAGATTGAGGCTACACGAAGAGAAGCAGTTACTTCTGCAGCAGTTGAAGGACGCGTTAACGTCTATGACGACGCTAGAGGGTCAACTTAAGACGTTGTCAGCTAGTACGTTGTCAGTTTCGAGCAGTTCGAGCTTAGGGTCCCTGTCGACGGCGAGCAGTAAAGGGTCCTTGAGTTCGGGCATCAGCTTCACTGATATCTACGGTGGTCCGCAGATAGCCAGTTCTTTTCAAGCTGATAAGCCTATTGATATGGTCGATCTGCATAGACGAGTTGAAAGGTAAGAATATACGTCATAAATAAAGAAAATTCTGAAAAAGTTTTTGTTAAAAACAATTTGCTACAGATATCATCTTTTTGTTGACAGTTATGGCGGTTGAAATCTTATTTAAATTAATTTATCTTCAAAAGTGTCTTCAAAATTTTTCAGAAACACTTTATCTTAACTAGGGTAGCTTTAGCGCATGTAACTTCATAAAGTTTAATTAGATTAAGTTTAATTAGATTTACGACTAATTTTACAGGTTAATGGTCTTTGAGATGATTAATATTGAATGTTCACCAAGTTTTTATATTCCTTCGTCTTCAGGCTACTCCGAGGCACGAGCTACAATGCAGATAGTGCGACACCTGGCACTAGTAGCTCTCCATCCCAGCCTTCACTGTCACCCAGAAGCAGTTTATCATCAGCCAGCCCACCACCACCTCCACCTTCGTATAATCAGGTATGTGTTTTGAGATTTTGTCATGATTTCTTTGACTTCGCGTTCCTTTATTTAGTAAATTTTCGAAACATTTTATTCCTTAACTTATTCAACAGAAATTTATTTTCCTGTTCAAATTGACAATTTAATAACTGACTTTCTAAATATTACTGACGGTTGGCCTTATTTTAAAAAATAAAGAGAGGAAAAATAGAGGAAGAGGCAAAACATACATATTATTTTATTTTATTTTTGATTCTAGGTGGAAAGACAAAGGCGACAGCAGAGAGAGTTAGAAGAGAAACTCGCAGAAATGAGGATAGGTGTCGCTACTGGACTCAACGAAGTTACAGGACTATCAACAAGTGAGTCGACTATTTATGCTATTTTTTTCCCGTTGGATACAAATTGCAAGTCACAGTTATAAGTAGATTTTTCCAACATTTCAATAAATAAACACATATTTAGAATATTTATTTATGACAATATAAATTCCGATGAACGTTGATTGAATTTTCCTTGAATATGTGTTAAATTGATATTGCTTCAGAGTGGGTATGAAAATTAGAACAAATTAGCGAAAAAAATTGATGTAACTACTTTCTTAATCTGTTATTGTTTGGTTTTCATGGTTCATTCAAATGCATTCAGTAGTTTTGAGTGATTGGGTAACAAACATACAAACTTTCCCATTTGTAATATTAATAGGATATGAAGTAATTTATTTGTGTCAATAGCCGTTGTTATCGGTCATTATAATATAATAGATTGTGTAATCGATAATGGAATGTTTCATTATACTGATGAGGATTTCCTAATTTGGAATTTCAATGTAATAATAATACTAATGCTCTTTTCAAGGTACCTATACGTTTTATGCATTACTACTATTAACAGGATGTAGTAATAATGCGTTATCCTGGCTTCTACAATTGCAGAATCAATTACGACTAAGGAAATAACCAAAAAAAGAGTTTTGAAACATAAAGAAACTATTAAAAAAATAAGTCAATGATAACAATTGTTAACATTTCAGTTCCCAATTCGAACAAGGAATATCGGTTTCATATCCCAAGAACATATGATTACATTAGAAATAATATAACAAACTAATCATCACATGCATTATGTTAAAGAAAGTTTAATGAGCAGATTTAAATCTTTCAGAAACTTAAGAAAAAAGAACATACGTTTATAAATTTCCCCTTATTCTAAGAGATGACCCTAAGAGAGCCTGCCAATAGGATAATAAGTCATAATGATTGTAGAATAAAATTTTCTATATTTGTTTCAGTACCAGTCCAACTGCAAGGCCCGGGCCGGCCCTGCGAACCCCTATCTCCAATATCAGAGACACCTCCACCACCCCTCTCGCCGAGAACTCCCTCATCTAGTGGTAAGTTACTTTAAATTATTTTTAAACACTTTAAGAAAGGAGATAGTTGTGTAAAGTAAAATATCCAAGTTATGTCTACTGTACAAAAATGTGCAATTGTTCAAAATTAAAATAAAACAATTTCGACTGAAGGAATAAGGGCAGAATCAAGATTTTTGTGTTTAGCGTCGGATGTGACTACTTAACATAATAATATTATATCTAATACAAACATAATGTAGTACCCATTACAATACTTACATTTATGGTAAGTAATTGATAGAATTCTGCAGAAATAAGAGAATGTACAATACTTTCTATACTATACTAGCTTTTGCCAGAGACTTCGTCCGCATAGAAGTCGAAAACCCCTTGGGAGTAGAATTCCGAAAAATCCTTTCTTAGTGCTCATTTACATCATGAAAGGAACCCCTGTACCAAATTTCAAGTTTCTAGGTACAGTAGTTTCGGCTGTGCGTTGATATGTCAGTCAGATAATCAGCTTTGCCTTTTATATATATAAATAGGCCTATCTGGGGTGTGTCATAGATGTCATGTGAGATAGTATTCATTTATCATTAGTTTAAAGCTTTAAGTAAGTACATGACAAGTTAGGAGTGGTATAAATTTGGCGTATGTATAACCTTGTTACTTAAAGCTGGCGCGTTTACAAAGCAATTTTAATATCATCAGTCACTATAATACGCGTTAGTTGTCTGTTGTAGATGCTAAAACAAAATTATACTATCTCTATTACGCTCATGAATAAAGCCACGTGCGATAAAGACAAAAACACTTTATACGTCGTATATGAAGTTGGATATGATGCTGTGCGCTTATTTACATACATCAGTATGTGCCAGGTTTAGTTAACAGCTTATTCTATGGATTATATTTGTTGCAGGTACAAATACTAGATCAGTATCAGCGGCAGTTAGTGACGAGTCGGTGGCGGGGGATTCTGGTGTGTTTGAGGCGGCGCAAGCGGCTGATGCTAACGCTGGTGAGTTTAAATATTGTTTGGTAGCTTCTGCCCGCGACTTGCCAGGTGGTGTTACATAATTTAAACATTTTTTATCATAAAATGTTTGCAAACGGAATGCGGTCCACCTGATGGTAAGTGATTACTGATATATGATACATCACTCATCATACATCAGTAATCATCCCCAAATACAATTATATTAAAGTCTGATCACAGATGCGTTGCAACCCCTGGGGACTAAGATGTACGCCTCCTGTATAAGTGTAACCGGTAACCACGCCTCTCCACACCGAAACAGAATAATTGCTTCACGGAGGTTTATGAAGATGGCGGCGGTACTTCCCTGGTCAAACTAAACTAGTTCACAACCTTGAATTTATTTCTAATCTATACATATTTTTTCTATATCTGGAAAAAAATATTGTTTCCTGGATAAAAGAATTGATTGATTCTTTGCTTCCATATTATAAAAAAAAAATGTTTAATAACACTTTCTTGTCTTGTTACAGTGAACAGTGCCCAAATAGAAATCAAACTGCGGTATTGCGTGGACGAAAGCGCGCTAGAAATAGGCATTCTAAGAGCAAGGAACTTACATGCACTTTACATCGACATTGGGACCGAAGTGTGAGTAAACGTTTGTCTAATCAATATTAATGTAAAACGGATAACCTCTTACCTCAATAATGTCTTAAAAGTAACGTACGTACGTAATGGATGTAACGTAAAAAGTACAATTTATAGGAGGGTGATTTTTACTTGACGTAAGAAAATTACAATTATCAATCAGTAATTAAATGTTTCTTCAATTTTCATAGTCGACCTAATTAGGCGACCAGATTAATTGTAAATGGACTGTAAGTTTTTATATAAATTAAAAAGTATCCTCGTGTAAAATTAAGAGAGAGAGAGAGAGAGAAAAGATGGAGACGGGAGTAATCTATTTTTCTTGACGATTTCTATCAATCTATATCATTGTATTAATTATTGTATTTTATATTGTTTTACATTTGTTATGGTATATATTAAAGTCTCAAATTGTGTTGTAATTTGTAGTTTAACGTAATTTGTGCAATAAATAAATCATTTCATTTTATTTTATTTCATTTAATGACAATATATTTTCTTATCATATACTGCCATAATCAGCGTTAAAGAACTCCGTGCCAATCAACAACGTAACATCCCCAGTGCGGTCCGCGGCGCTTTGGTCGTGGGCGGTGGCGGTGGCGTGGCGCTAGCGAGTGCGGCATTAGCGTGGCGCGGCTCCACGCTGGTGTGGCGCCGCGTGCAGCGCGCCGCGCTGTCGCCGCGCGCGCTGCGGGCCGCCACGCTGCAGCTCAACCTGGTGGCGGGCGCTGAGTGTCTGGTGAGTGGAGTGGTAGTGGTAGAGGGATTGGCTCCACGCTGTTGTGGTATCGCGCTGTAAGTCGCCACGATGTAGATTAACTTGGTGCCGGGCGCCGAGTGTCTGGTGAGTGTAGCGTTGCGTCTGGTGGGAGTGACGGGCACTGCAGCTCAACCTGGTGGCGCAGTGGTGACAGTGGCGAGCTATACGCTGCAGCTCAACTTGGTGGCGGGCGCGGAGCGTCTATTCAGTGTAGTGTTGTAACTGGTGAGAGTGGCAAGCTACGTGTATACGTTGGTGTAGCGCCGCGTGCGGCTTAATTTGATGGCGCCGATTGTCTGGTGAGTGTTGTGTTGTGTCTGGTGAGAGTGGCGAGTTCCACGTTGTTATGGTAGCGCGCGCTGTGAGCTGCCACGCTGCAGCTCAACCTGGTGGCGGGCGCCGTCTGGTGAGTGGTACAGTAGTAGAGAGGTTGGCTTCACGCTGCAGCTCAACTGAGAGTGATGGTTTCCACATTAATGTAGCGCCGGTGCAGCTGAATTTGGTGGCGGGCGCCGGGTATCTGGTGAATGTTGTGTTATGTCTGGTGAGAGAGATGGGCTCCACCAAGGCGTGGCGCCGTGTGAAGCTGTATTGATGGTGGGCGTCGATTGTCTGGTGCATGTAGTGGCACAGTGATGACAGGTCAGGGTTCTGGGTAATATTTTAAAATGTGTTATACCTAGTGAAATTTGGTTATTAACTAAAGTTTTTTTTTGTATTATAAAAGTTTCAAATCATATGATGATAATTAGCCAAATTTGAGTATTCGGCGTTAGCCTTGAGTGCCATGTGAATATCCACTGGGCGAGAGCGATTACAACTGACCTTCAACCCACTCAACATAAAACCGCCTTTATGTTACCCAATATTAAGGTTCATTTTCAATTACAGGGCTGTGCTCAAGTGAGTTTAGCGGACTTCGACCCAGACACGGTCTCCCAGAAGTGGTACAACGTGCTGAGCTTTAGATGTATGAGAAGAGATGAGAGTTCTGATGAGTCTACCGTCATATCGTCGCAGACTTCTACACTCACGAGGAATAGAGGTGCGTTATGTATATTATATTAAAATATTTTTTTATAAGTAGCAAACAATAAAACAATATTGATTAAAATGTTGTTACTTAAATAACTTAATATAAATGACTTTCCTTTTTGGGGCCCCAATTTCAAATATGCGGGCCTTTAAAAATCTTGTAGCAAAGACTTTTAGAAAAATTAAAATCTAGTGTATATTTTTAGACAATTTTTAAATATGAAATTAATGTTTCATGTTAACATGAAAATAATGTTAAAAATTAGTGTATATACACTAAGCTTAAAGTCCCTTCTCTTATTTATATTATAATTTTGCGATAAATTTAATAAAACATAGTATTATTCCATTCAAACACAGGTCCAGATAGTATGACAGGCGCTGAATGCAACGTGGACTGTGTGGACAACTCCGATTCTGATGATGACGAGGCCAGGGAACCACTTAATCAGGTCAGTAACAATATTTTGGATCACTTTTGTCACTACTGTTTTAATAACATTAAAACATTGTTATATTTCATAAAATTTATATATATATGTATGTCATTTGGCACTCAATACTCTTTGCCTACCCCTTTAGGGATTTGGCGTGAAGATGTGTGTGTGTACAAGGTTTGGTTAAATATATACTATGATATAAAAAATAAAATGTACCTGCATGGAATACACATGTTATCTATTGACACATAAGTAATGAGTTAAAAATACTAAATTGTTTTTGAGTGTATCATTACAATCAACAATTGAACATTCAGTTTAAGTAGCTAAATATTTCGATTTCCAGAATATAGTACGAATTAAATTATGAATGTTTTTATTAAATGCCAATTAACAAGATAGAATGAAAATAAGGTGCAAAAAATTTCAACAACGTTTAATTTTTGTCTTTTCTTATCACCAATAGATAGTAGAAGAGGATTCATTCGAAGACTACATCCCTGAAGAGGAGCTGGCTCTTGAAGAGGAGTTCCTCCACCCGTCCACCGCTGAGAAGGAAACCAACACGGAGTGCAATTTCTGTCCTGAGGGCGCTAGACAACTGCATAGACGGTATGTTGGCGTTTTATTATATAAATAACTAGCTGACCCCGCAAACTTTGTTCTGCCTTAAAAAAATATGAAAAAATTGTATGCCTATGTTTTATTCTGATGTATAAGCTATATTATTGTAAAG
>DWNR01001352.1:0-15361 GCA_018250455.1 Polygonus leo
TGACCTCAAATTGACCTTCATAAGGTTACAAGATTAGCAAAAAACATGGAATGTTTATTCAGTGCAGAACTTGGAATATATATATATATATGCTTGTAAAATAAAGCCTTAAATGTAATAAATGTATGTAAATGAATTAATAATAAATTACCATCACCATTTAAACACTGTACCATCATTTTTATGTAAGCGTAGGCTTCTGCCACTTGTAAGAGCCAGAATACTTGAAGTCGCATTCACCTAACTTTGCATCTGCTTCGGGAGGTCCACGTGAGCCATATACATAAGGAAGGGGCTTCACGTGCTGATCTTCTAATTGTTTTAGTACAGGAGTGAATATGCGCCAGGCTTCCTTTAACTCGTCATTACGTACAAAATGCATTTGGGTACCGGTAAATACATCCAATATTAACCTTTCGTAAGCATCAGGAACGTCAGCTTCTCGATATCTCATGCTGTAAGTGAGATCTAGCTCTGTCTCCATCAGGTCGAACTTCATTCCTGGGGATTTACTCATCATTTTTAAATAGAGTGCTTCCCCTGGTTGGACTCTGATCACCAGCTCATTTCTTTTAGTGTGCCCATTAAAAATATCTCCAGGTACATCTTTGTACTGCACACGCACTTCCGCCTTCCTCTCGTTAAGAGCTTTACCACATCGCAAGATGAAAGGAACTCCTTGCCACCTCGAATTGTTTATCCATATGACAGCTATAGCATATGTTGGTGTTACGGAATCTTTTGGAACTGTTGGGTCCTCCAAGTATCCCAACTTCTCATCTCCCTGCCCGTTCGGATTGCCAACATATTGCCCTACGAGCAAATCTTTTAACTCTATCGGCTTGATGTGTCTCAAGACCTTAACTTTTTCATCCCTAATATCATTGGGGTGCAATGAAACAGGTTTCTCCATGGCTACAAGAGACAAAATTTGAAGAAGATGGTTCTGCATCACATCACGGACAATCCCAAAGCTGTCGAAGTAACCTCCCCTACCCTCAGTACCAAAGGGTTCTTTAAATGAAATAAGCACTGAAGCTATATTCTCTCTGTTCCATGATGGGCTGAAAATTTGATTGGCGAACCTAATGGTCATTAGATTCTGAACCATTTCTTTACCCAAATAGTGATCAATTCTGTAAATTTGTTCTTCTTTAAATAAGCTAGCCAAATGATTGCTCAACTTTTCGGAACTCTCATCGTCGCGGCCGAACGGTTTTTCAATTATCACTCTCGTGAAACCTTTTATAGAGACGCATGCATTTCTTATGTTCACAGTTACGTCTTCAAATACCGTAGGTGGTACTGCTAAATAAAATATCCGATTGGCAACAGGACCCTTCTCGTATTTAAATATAACTTGATTAAGTTTTTCATAGTCAATTCTTTTGTCATAAGAGCCGGCAACATAATCGTTGGCTTCCCAGAAACTTTCAAATTTCTCCTCCTCGCCGGGTCGTACTTTCATATATTTTTTCGACTTTTCTCTTACTTCCGCTACTGTCTGCTTTGTGCGAGCGTATCCAACGAATTTCGTGTTCTTCGGCAGTAGGTTATCGCGATATAAATACCAAATTGTTGGATAAATTTTCTTTTTCGCTAAATCACCTGAAGCTCCAAGAAGTACAAATGTGTGCGGATATTGGAAATCTCCTTTATTCTCCATCGTATATGTAGTTACAGGTACAGTGCACAAAGTTATACTTAATTCGAAACAAAACAAACAAAAACTTAACTAAATATCAATTACCGGCAACCGCCAACTTCAAGAGCGGCGACACGAACGAAAGGAAGACAAGTTATTGAAGTATTTGTGACATCATGACATGACAACTTATTAAAAAATGTTTTAGTGATGTGACGTAGTATGACTATAGACAATTGTTTCTTACGGTATTAACATAATGCGAAGTACATATATATCATCATAATCAAATAGTGAGTACTAAGTAGAAAAATGTTGATGATATTAGTAAATTTTCATCAAATATTGAATTTTACACAATGATAAAAATATAAGCTTATGATTATGATTGCCAACCCTAAGAATACAATACTTTTTAGTTCTATATATAATAAAACCATATTTTCAATTAAATCTTTTTTATGATCCTTCATACGCAAGGCAGTTAACTTAAGTAGCTAGTTACCAGTTGGGTTATCTTATACGTATTTCTGATTTCTAAGGTAAGGCACATGTGTGTATACAGCATAATGAACACAAAAAATATTTTGTTTATGGTATTAATTTTAAATAAAATTTTACTTGCATGTTGTATAACGCATACACATCAAAAAATAATATAACATAATTGACAAAAATTTAAGATTTGTAATATATTTATAGTTCTTTGAATTATGAATATGAGAGAATTTTATATTTATAGGTACTTATGCCATGCAATCAAGTACTTATATAGTTATCTGTGCATGCAATGCAAGCAAATGAAAATATCGTTTAGTAACTTAAACTAGAGGACTTTAGAAACTTATTATTTATTAGTATTACTTTATTTCGTATTTGGTGTGTTAGTTTATTGTAAATTTAAGTAGATTTTAAAAGTAATGTTTATATTGTAGCGTATTACTAAAGAAAAATCGCAATCGTTATTTGTTCAAAAATAAGCTGTAGTGACGTTTAGATGACGTGACGCTATATGTTTTTGGATTTGTCGCCTATGTGCGGAAATAGAATCTTTTGGCCGAAGATTTAGTGTATTTTATGCGTATACAAGGATTAAATTGTCTCTTTAATGATACAAATAAGTTAAAAGTTAAGTGTCTTATATAAATTCTTTAAAGTTTTATGTTATTCCATTGGATATAATTGCATTTGTAGGTATATTTAGTTCAACGACCTTGTTACTGACAGGTTCATCGTTGTGTGTGACTGAAGTAATATATGAAAGTGGTATTGTAGACGATAAATAAATTACTGCTGAGGATGGAGCCCTCGAGAGAATCAGGCAAGTATATTTTGCATGTATGTAGTTCGTAAGGCAATAATAACCAAAGCAGATTATCTCCAAATGTTTTTTTTATACTACATAAACAATCTATCCTACGGCTTTAACTACGTTACCAGTGTAACTGGGAGTTTGTATCATTGCAGTATTTGTCCTCATTTCCATCAAGTTATCTGAAATACGTTCGACAATGATGCTGTTAAAATTTTAGGATGCTCTTTTTACAAATACAACTGCCTGATCAAAGACAAACATTCATAACACTGAACAGAAGCTAAATTTTTAATATATAATTCAGGTATTTTTACATACCTACACTGCAAATTAATTCACCAAAATTCTGGACATTGAATGTTGCAAAATGCACAAAAAGGAATGAAAGTATGTACTAACTTACTTTAATAGGTTACTCTTATGACAGTTAATATAATAACAGTACCAGTACAATAACTCAATAGGTATATAGCAGTGATTCTAAGTAGTTGTTACTAGGACAGATCCATGTTAGATTTGATTAATGTTTTCTTTGACACACACTAACAAGAGAAATGGACATCCTTACAATTGATTTTTTATAGATACTCTAGTATGATTACTCACATTGTAAAGAGTGTAATACAATCAATCATTTAATAAAATCTACTTTGGGCATGTTTATATAAAAAAAAAACTTTTGCAAAAGCAACATCATTACAATTTATTGTTAGTTGAAAAAAGCCTTGCACAGTGTGGGTCTCTAGAATCATATATCTTGATGTTTTCATTTTTTTGCTGGAATCCTATTTTTATTGTTACTTATATCACTGTTGTTTATTTACTCTACACAAAATAAATTGATAGAATGTACATTGAAATTATCAGTACAAATTTTCATCATCATTTTCATAACCTATTATTGACACACCGCTGGGACATCTTTAATGCTGAGAAGGATTTAGGTTATAGTCCACCATAATGGATGAGTTCAATTATCTAGAAGACTTCACACACCCCTTTGATTTTTTCTATCAGTCTTTTATAATAATTATAATATAAGTTATAATTAATTTTTTATGTGGTGTGTGGATAAGCAATATTCATTTCTTGTCCAAGCAAATATTAAGCCTAAACAAATAGAGTTAGTTTAGTCCTAAGGTGCTGTATATGTTATCAGTCTATATTTGATCCTAATATCTATCTTATTTTTATCCACATATAAATAATGCTTCTGCATTTTTATGTTTTAATGGAGGATGTCTGCTAATTTTTTTATATAATTATAAAAATATAATTGGCAAATGCCCAATTTTATTTCATACAAATTACTTATTATGCGTAATATATGTGAAATGTATTAATAATAAAATACTTACCATTACTACCACTACTTTATCAATTTAAAAGCTTTAGTGCATGGTTTTCATTAAGGCTTGGGAAAATCTCTCTTAGGTCTCAAGAAATTCTAGTAAAACAATTATATATTACTTCTAAATTAATTGTATTAAAATTATTATTACTACTGAATTACATCACAATGTACGAGCACTGATCAGTAGGTTTTAGAGTCATTGAGACTTCTAAATAGGTTTTGATATGATTTCTTTAATTGACTTTTGAATGGCAAGAGAAAAATTATCATATGTTATGAATCTCCTTCAATCTGCTTTTTATGCTTTATGAAAACTTATATGGCTTTTGGGTTCATCTGGTTATGATTCAAAGGAAATACATAAATCACCTTAAAACTGAATGAGAATTGAGATTTAATGTAAGCAAATATGCTCTTAAAATTATATCAAATCTTACAAACAGACAAGTTAATAATATCATTGAAACAATTGATAAAATTAGCTATTATTAAATAATACATTTAGACTTAAAACTATTATGCCAAAACTTCATAAGAACACTTATGTCAGAATTTATCTATTCATAAGAAAGAATATAATTTTGTTTTGAATTTCATGGACATTGTGTAATTAAAAATGTTGAAGATTCACATGTTCACAAATAATTCTCCTAAGTTATTGAGACTTTACATAGGAATGTATAATAGTTTAATTGTAAACTTGAAAATACACATTAAATATAAATATATACCTATTTATTAAATATAAATAAATATTCACAATGTTTCATTTATTCTGTTATGCACATCAGGTTTCTGAATATTTGTTGTGACTAACATACAGATGGCGTTTCACATTGTCGTTGCCTGCCAGTAGATGGCGTTATGGGTAATGTCTCTGTTTGTATGATTATTAATGCTACATTAAATTTTAATTAGGTATATTGGTCTGATATACTCATATCTTGTGCATATAACAGATACTATTAATTACAGAAATTAATTTACTACTTTAGCAATATACTTATAATTTGGCACTATATAATATGAAATTCAATTAATAGATAAAATTATCTCATGAAGTATTTTGAAAATGTACTTGGCTTTACTTATTTCATTTGATTTTAAACTTATATGATAGATATTTTTGAGAATTGTGCAATTTAGTTCACAATTTGGACGGATTACAGATAGAAGTAATGTACATTTAAAAGATAATTTGACTCATTAAAATAATATTAGAATTAAGTAAATGTAACATTCTGTTTTGTAGGAAAATAAGTAGGAGTAAACAGTAAATAGACTCTTCTGCTTCATAAAACTGACAACGCTTATTATGAAGCACTGTTAAAATAATGAAGTGATAACAATTATGAATTTTAATCATAATATTGAATATAGGTATTACTTGTTACAAGTATTAATGTAAATTGTTGTTTATTTGATACTTAATACAATCTAATATTGCATCTTGCAACATAATACGCCTCAACTAAGATAATACCACTATTACTAAAGATAATTTTGTTACAAACATTGGAGGAGCGTATGTTACAAGTTTTCCGCAATTAGAGAACTCAAAAAAGGTCAACTGGCCCTATTACACGGTGCAATAAAGGTTGCAGTATGAGGAGTAGCACGTGTGATATGTCGCGACACTCGCGACAGGCAGCGCGGGTGGACCGCAGGGCGAGGGGTGCGTAGTCGTGTGCAGTGGACCACTCGACGTCGCACAAGGTCAAGGAGAATGATTAACAACGAAAATACAGCAAAACAAACGGTGGCGGCGCGGGGTAGGCGCGGGGCCGCGGCGCGCCAGTCAGACCTGCGACGCCGCTCGCATCCGTCGCGTTCTCGGCGCCGCCCGCGACGCACTCGAAAATCGATGCACGATCCGCAACCGGCATTCGACACAAATCATACATCGTAATGTTAATCGAATAACTCGATGAGTGACATCGGAACGGTTCCTGATGCGCCTTCGTCACTTTTGATGATAGCACATGAAAATCGCTCGTTGCGATGCTTCACTATTCTGTTTCTTTCGAGTTCGTAGTTTATAATCATAAAATTATAGATTCTGAGGAAAACATTTTCGTCCGTAATGAGTTTTAAATCCTCAATATAATTACTATTTTTTGTTAAGTTGTACGTGATTGCAAAATTGTTAACGTGAGACGTTAGTGTAATACGAACCATCTAATAAGCTAATCATGTTATACATTATTTATAATACGTAATTAAAAGAATACATGTATAAAGCAGGCAAGTTGTGAAGTAGTTAGTAGCTAAGTTCCGAATAAATATCGACTGGTCTGACTGATCTACCTAATTCAATATGTAGGTAATTCATAATACCTGTCGTGCCGTGATACATTCTCCAAGATAATAATATCTTTGCATTGATAAACTTTCATATCGGTAACATTTCGAACAATTGTTATTTATGAAAGTCGACACACACCATTTGATAAAGTCTGTATATAGGTAAATGTCTGTCGTGAATCACGTTTCATGATAGGTGTAGAAATCAAAGACCTTTGTATTTTTGCTGCTGCGCGCATATAAAGTTTTAATGTTTTTATGCCCTATGTCTTTATCTGACACGAGTCGTAAAGAGCATTGCAAGGTTGCAAGTGTATTGACTCCGATGTATTGAATACGTTTATATCGATGTTCTATCGTTCTAGCTGCTGCATTTCCATCGATGTGTGTTCCTAATTTTTCTAACAAGATAAGGCCGAAGTTTCCTCTTTTGATAGTTTGACGTCAGGGTGATGTAACCGGCTGCCGAAAGCGTGCCAAAGCGAGTTCTGATGAGACCGGTACTTCGGCAGTCGCATGGCATCAACATCAACAATAATGATGACATTTTTTTCATGTCACATTAGGCTTAACTTAAAGAAAACAATGCTTTATCTTCGGAACGTCGTCCAAGAAACTTCCATTTAAGTCGAAAGGAAGGTTTACACTAGTCCATAAGACATTGCTAAAATTGCATTTCCAAATGTTTACAGACTTGAAATGATATCAAACATTTGCAATTCGGCATTTAAATAAGACAGCAAAGAGACCGTTTCTTAAGAAACACATTTTTCCAATTCTTTAAAGTAGATATAAATGCTACTTTCACATTTTTTTTAACGAAAATCAAATTATTTAAATCTCAACCATTAAACTAAAAGACAATTTTGTTATTTCTTGCATGGTTGTTTTATTTAAAGCTCCATTACTGATTTTTAACTTTCACCATTAATTACTTCTTTAATTACATTTTCGCTGAGATTGATCATAATCTCCACCTTAAATCAGACTTTTGATTACACGCTACAGCTTATCGGTTTTCATGTTTGCTTCAAAACTCAGTAGGTATGTCTTAATTTCTTCGGTAGCTGATACGATTTAGTTGTTACGACTTGAGTTGCGTCGTCTATTTGTCGATTTTAATTTGCGAACATAATGAACAATGTTACATAATTGTTCGAGGCATGTAAACGTGCGTTTGTTATGAAGCGGTTATCCATGAGTATTGTATCATTGTCAAGGTCTTCTAGTTTATTAGAATTCATTGCCGCCCTCATGCTAACACACTTTTGGAATACTAATACGATACTTTACTTTTTGTTAATGTTCTATTCGTGTAAATAAACACGTTTGCTTATAATCTAAACGAGAACATTATTTTGAGGAATGATGCTATCTTAGTATGTTTTGGGTATAGGTGGTGTCACATTTAAATGTCGGGAATGTATATAGTCTTATTGTCCAAGCTAATGATCACAAGAATGGACAACTGCACAGTTATTTTAAAGCAGCTAGTAGAGTAGTTATTCCTTGTTATTATCGACGTGCCTAATCTCAATAAAGCAGTGCAAATCTGTTGGTAAAGTTAAATGGGCGTAATCGTTATCGTCGGACCCTACTGGCAGCGGTGGCCGCGGGCCGCGAGTGTAGCGTCACGCCTCGGGAAACGTTGGTCACGGCCAAGGTCTCGCCGACGCTGCGCTCGTCATTATGTAATCGTTCGCCAAATGATAAACTTTCGTCTTCCTATCGCTCCCTCCATACTCACTGGACTAGTAGCGCTTGTTTCCGATTTCCAGTCAGGTTTAATGTTGCTCTCTTTAGTACCTACTTTGATGTGATCGTTTTGTATGTTGTTTATTTCCATCATGTCATGTGACGATTTATAGTTTTCTTAAAGAGGACTAGAGTTCAATACAATTGAACGAAAGAATTCGTTCTTGTTGAGGTGTTTGATATGTATATACTACATACATATGTATCTATTATGTAAGGAGGTACATATATTATAATCTATCTTATTTTCTATGGAACATTTAAGTCTACTTTAAATTTTTTCCATCGAAACAATATTAAAGTGTAATTTAGGAAAGTAACGCCCACCCACTTTAAATTCCGATTTTAACTATGGAATGTTAAATATAAAGTCGTAACATACAAAAGATCGTCTGTTTTACGTTAATCGCTAATTATTGAGCCTTCGGTGATGTCATATGCTATCCATAACCGGCTACGAAGTTCACCTTGGAGTTGGCAAAACAAAACATAAAAGCAGCCCTTGCTCGATAGCATCAGATCCGAGCCCTAAAAGTTGACATGGATTCCCTTAAAACTTTTCATCTGTACAATTATATATACGAGTATATTTCTACCTACTCAAAATATAAGTAAACATATTCAATTACTAAATTGCTAAAGATTATTAATTCTTGATGGATTTGGACTTTGGAGTTGGATTGTCTCCTAAGGTGGAGCAGAGTTATGACTATTAGTCAATAAAAATGGAACACCTTCAATAAAGTTACAGTGTGATGAAATATTAGATAATTTTATGTGATCTATCTTATAATAGATGGATAAGCAAGTATACACAGTAGAGATTATGTAAACATGTTACTACCACCAAACCCCATTTTTTTACCCCGATATATAGCTAGCTGACCCGCGCAACCTTGTTTACGTCACATAAGAGATTTGCCCCGTTTTTACAACATTCGTATTCGTTGATACTCCGCTTCGATTGGTCGTAGCGTGATGTTAAATAGACTATAGCCTTCCTCTACAAATAGGCTATCCAATACTAAAAGAATTTTTCAATTCGAACC
Source organism: Polygonus leo (assembly GCA_018250455.1). Lineage (NCBI taxonomy): Eukaryota > Metazoa > Arthropoda > Insecta > Lepidoptera > Hesperiidae > Polygonus > Polygonus leo. The sequence goes on from DWNR01001352.1 coordinate 9,423, forward strand.
AGTAGTTCTTGAGATTAGCGAGTTCAAACAAACGAACTCTTCGGCTTTATATTATATCGTGTCACAGTGTTAATTGCCATACTCCTCCATAACAGCTTGACCGATTTATAAGAAATTTTATATGTATATTTGGTCTGAGAATAGGTCGTAATCTATTTTTCATACCTCTTAATGATATTGTCCTCCGCAAATACTTTTTTATTTTTTGGACAATTTTTTTATATTTTAATACATTTATGATTCGGCGTATAAAATAAATAAATCTCTAAATTTTCACACTTCTGCCGCCAACTCACATTTTATTAATCGTGATTCTATATATGACAGAACGTTTGCTGGGTCAGCTAGTAAGTATATAGTTTCCTTATGAATGACATACAATTAGAAAATCATTTTGTTTGATCAAGAATACCCAGAACCATAAGAAGAGCTAAATACAACTGCTATGTAGTTTCAAGCATAACATAAAATCAATCGTCCAATACTAAACAACTAAATAAATATATTTAAAAATAATTTCATTAGAATATTTTAATAAAAATATAGAAATGGGTACAGAAATAAAGTACACCTAAACATTACGGATATCTGATGTTCAATACATATACCTAACAGTAGTAGTATTTAGGTCAGTAGTTCTCTTGGTTATTGGGTCAAACTAACCTGTGAAATGAACATCCTGGTGTATAGGACGTTGACTTAATAGATAGTTGTATTATTTCTCAATTCTTATTAAAAAGAGTTTAAAAATAACTCTGTGTCACATCTTAAAATAACAGCTATACATTAAGTATCTGAAGTATTTAATCAATAACAAAATAATTTTGTAAGTACGTTAAAACGAAACATTATTTTACCCTGATGATGATTTTACTTTTCCGGCCCATAAATACACGTAAGTGCCTCCAACCTTGCAAATTAATTTAAAGTAAATGTTCCAAGTGCCACACCTTAATTATCCCTGCATTCTAGCGTGTTAACGTTTTCTCAGATAAGGCGCACACAGTTCATTCGTTGATCGGTTACGTGGCTACCAATGCAGACATGACTGTAATGCGCGTGTCTTTGTGTTGAAAATGAAGGAGCATTGTTTCGGAGCAAGTTCCGGTTGCACTCCCCCGCCGCGCGTCCGACGACTCGCCATCGCGGAGTGGCCAGCGAGAATCTCTCAGCGATCTCGTATTAACAAAGTGCAAACAAAAACCACCTGTAGTCGTCAGAGAATCGCCAAGGTCGCAGGCCCCCGCGGCGCGCTTCTCTGCGTTCCGTTTACCTATATCTCGCGGCGAGTGCAAGCGTCGCACCGCCCCCGCGCCTTTGACTCACCTCACCCGCTACCCGCTCGCCCGCGTTCCTCGGCCCTCGGGTCAAGTCTAGGACGGACGTCTGACTTTGTTGGTTTACTTCTATAACGTTCTGCGGTCCAGCGAAATATGGCGCCGATCTGTGACGTCACCGATAACCCTACCTACCACGTGACAGCGAGCATGTTATCATGTTTGTGGCATTTAGCATTTTATTATATTATTCGGTCGTAAATACCTACAGAAGTACTGGAGGAGATAGGTAGTTATAGATAGATATTGATACGTATGTAGCAGAAAATGAAAGTGTAATATTGTAAAGGATATATGGCGCGCAAACGTTGCTATTGCTCGTTAATTGTAGTTGGCGGACGCGTGGTTTCAAGGTCGGCGCAGATCGATGTTGATAGACCAGCGTAACGCTGACAGCGCAGCGCGAAGTTCTGCTATACATGCAGCGTTGCACGTAGGTATATACATTCATTCGCGCCTCGGCTGCGCTCGTGCAGATGAAAGTGAAAGAAAGTTACAGCATTCTTCGCTGCGTTACAAATCGTAGTGCACACTTTATGCACGCTGCACATTTCGGAATGCATGTAACTACGTGGAAAAAAGATGATTGTATAACGACGGTGCAGACCATTTAAAATATGGTTAATGGACATGGGTCACTTGTTCAGTAGATGACCAATAGCATTTTAAACTCGCCTACGTTACTACAGTTGATGTTTAATAGATTTTAATTTTATTTTAATAAATAAATATAAATATAATCATAAAAAATAAAAGTATAAAACTGCCAAAATATTTTGTTTATGTCAAGTAAATAGAGTTTTCTTTTTCTAATGAAAAAAAAAGATTTATAATTGAATTTTAATTGTTTGAACGCCAAGATGAATATCTCGAAAATTTCAAACATGAACTCCAACGAAGCACTAAAGCTAAAGCACATAGATTGGAAACTCAGACATACGCATGTTATAGTCAATTTTTAAATGACTACTTTGGACTAAAATTGACGAAATGTAAAATTGCGAAAACCAGCTAAGTTAATAATGATAAATTAAAAATCCTAGTGGGCGTTGAGATTCACTAGATTAGTGCAAATCCAATTCATTAAATCGGGGCCAACGCCTGGAACAATTTAAGATCTTGGAACAAAGAAATTTACGTAATTAACGTCAATAATTCGATGGTGACTCGTCGAACCCATGTGTTAAATAATCCACTATAGCTTTCATAGACACAATGCTTCAGTAACGATCGATGTCTATAGAATTCATGACAAAAAGACTTCAATGGTATGGAAGTTATAGTTACAATTACAAATCGTGTTTTATGTTCCGTACTCTGAAGGAGTTGGCTTGAAGTTACAATTTTTCCGCAATTTGGATAGTTTTCTCATCACTAGCAATAGAAAACTCCTTTACTAACTTCGCTAAGCCCGGGTTGCAAAATTCAATCGTAAACGCATTAGTGACGTCATGTGGAGATCCTTATGATTTCAGAAATGTGAAGAATGTTAATGAAATGTATATAGTTTGGTTGCTTTTTATTGAAATTTTCGGTATAAAATAGAAAATTTTGTACTTAAGCGTAGGTCTTTACAAATACTATCACATTGTTTCAAATTAATCATCATCATTGCGATTTAAAGGATACTTAATTAGTTTTTTCAATGATTACATTGCCAGTAGGTAGAAATGTGGCCGAATGGTTTCCGCTTAGTCATAGTGATGTGATTCCTTTTGTTAAAGTTGTACAGTCCAACATTGATATACAAAAAGGTAACAGACTACTCATGCTGCCATCGGTACCTTTACTATAGTAGATCTCGTAGGAAGCTAAGAAGGGATATAGAAAACGGAGACGTGTAAAATTTTCTGCATTTGCGCAGTTTTCATCTGTTTATTTGTGCAGTGATTCACTGCATGGTAGGTACTGGTGTCCTCTCAGTAGTCTCAGTGGATTTCAACGACTAATAGATTTTTTTGGAAAAATGTGTTAGATCTTCCCGCAAAATCTAAAGTTTTCCCTCTATCTTCTCCGTCACCACCTAAGTGCTAATTCATTCCTAAGCAGACAATATCCAAAAAATTAGATGCATTTCCGTACCCTATGTGAGGGTTTAACCTTTGTTATGTCACTTCTTTTATATATGTTCTAATATTGATATTATTATAACATGTTGTTCGGATATGTGTTACGTTTATATAGAAAATACACATTGTGTTCTATAAGAAGCCTTGGCTATCAATTTCATAGATTCAGGGTTGTCAGGGATACCCACCCCTGTCCGTTTGATTGACACTTTTGTTGTAGACGAGGATATTACCGGCTATCTGAGTAACATATTGAACAAAGCCTTTATTTATTATCTATGATACTGTTAGATATATCCAAAATAATGGATCTAATTATGGACTATTTTCGTATATAAATTACTTAATCGCGGAGTATTACGTACCTAAAGGTCCATCAAGTACCTAACTGTATAAAATTACTCGGTAGTATTTACTAATACTCATTTTTATATAATACTATATCAATAACTCTGCCTTCACGCATACCTACATTTAACGATTAGAAAAAGGTCTTCAGAAGTTTCATAGAATTTTTAATTTAAGCTCTGCCAAAATATTGTCATAACCTTAATTAATAAAAATTGGAAAATTCCGGTCAGAATTTTTCGCCTGTTAATATTAATCATTAAATAATTGGCTAAATACCAATGTTTCGTAATTTAAGCTTTTAGAAGTCGTTTACTTAGAAAAATAATTTCATGTTGGTAGTTAAAGTATAAAAGATCTTTTCGGTTACGGGCTATTTTCATTTGCCACCGCTGAAATAACCATATTATCGTATCGCTTCTTATAGTTAAGTATAGGTTCGTGCTTCAGGCGAAGTCCGTTTCAGTATTTTAAGTAATATTTGGTATGTACGTAATCTTTGAACTATACATTTCTAGCATTTCTGATACGTACGACTAACTATCGTAACTTGAGTATTTTCTTAAAATTACTAAAATATGTCTTTCAATTGTTTGTTTATTATCAGTTGATTTCTTGTGACTCATTATGGCTTTATGTCAGTAGAAACGGAATTATATTGTAGCTACCTAAGTTATTAACTAATCGTGTTATCAAGTCATGATGAATATTGATAAGTTTGAATAGTTTTCACGCCATTTTAAGCCAATCCAGATATACAGCGAGAAACTGTTATACTAGACCATTAAAAGAATTGGTGTACCACAAGGCTTTATTTTAGGGCCATTTTTCAACTGTCACAAAAAAGGACAAGAAACCTCTAAAATAATGTTAAATAATACTGTTTCAAATGCATTTGTTTTTTACTTTGTGCAAACAAATACGTACTTATGCCCATTAACGACGCACCTACCGGACGAGAAACCTAGGATCGGATGAGTGATAATTGCGTTAACTTAATGTACTAGTAAAGTCATGATGTTGGTATAGGTGTTTGTGGTTTTATAACTTTGCCACTGACTATTTATAACAATTAGTGTAATGATAAATGTGTTTTAGTAGGTAGAACCTTGATCTCACGACTTCGTCCGAGAATAAAAAAAATAGCTTTTAGTAGTCAGGGATACTGTAGATTTTTAATGGCGAAATATAATTGGTGCGGTTGACTAACAGACAGACGCAAGTCAAAGTTTCGATTGTGTACAGTCAGTATTGAGAAAATTGCAATTTTGGTCATCAAATGCTGCGTCGAAATTCACTCAGTGACATAGCGAAAATTTTAATAGTAGAGGCTAGCGCAGGGTGTTCGGTCCATGAGTGACGTAAAACTTAATTACAGAAACGCGCCGCAGCCACGATCACGAAGGCCGTCGGCTAACTCCAATTATTCAGATGACTCCCATTCTCACATGGCAATAAAATATTTAAAATATTGTTAGTTAAATTCTGTATCATTTTTCGGTTAATAACAAAAAATCGATTATAGCATAACTCGTTTTCCGACATAAAATCAGATTTATTCGCGTACGATTGTATACGGACCTTGAACGCGCCTATTAAGACCTTCATGCCGGTAACCGCGCGGAAGTTGACGGGTACATTTTTTGTCAATTTCGAGCTCGTTGAATTTTAGCACGCATTAGTCACTAGCTAACCTTCAGCGGCGAAGCCCGCGGCGCATTGTTGAGGCGCTGCACCGCGATAGCGTCGCGTCGGGTGCAATAACAGCCGCTATCACAATGTCACAACGACGTCTGCTTTGTCCCCGGCGCGGGCGGCAGTGACGGCCGGATAACTCGCTCCTCCCAGACGTATTATTTACGATATTCGTCATAATTGCGGATAGATAATCTGTGGCTCGAATCGATCGTGACGAAGGCGCAGCGTTTTAGGTCGTTTCGTATCCAAGTGTTAATTGAAATTTGTACAGCGTCATCGAAGCGTGAACTGTTGTGCAGTGTTTCGGTAGTGATGTGAGGATGCTAGTGCGTGAGTATGTCGAGCTTGGCGAAGAAAGACAAGCCGACGATGTCGGTGACGGCGCTGACCAACTGGGCGCGGCCGGCGCCGCCGGGCCCGCAGCAGCCTCCGCCCGCGGCGCCCGCGCCCTCCGCCAACATGCTTCAGCCCCTGGGAACACCTTCCA
>DWNR01001353.1:0-15354 GCA_018250455.1 Polygonus leo
CAAAATTATGTAGTTAGCACATTTGTCTTCTAGACCATCGATGTAGTTAGCACATTTGTCTTCTAGACCATCGATATGATAGAAATTCTCTAAGAACTATGACGTTCGGTTCGTTCGCTTGTATTTCTGGCGATCACACCTGAAAAACTAAAACAATTTACGGAGAATTAATTGGATGGGGGCGTACATAGCTACATAAAACTGTAAGATTGCATTTACCTCGTGGCAACTACGCATACGCGTTTTTAAATATGTAATAGATTGTCATTACAATATGAATTACTTTATGAAGAGGATTTAATATAGCTATATCCAATTCATCATATATATACGTATGTTTAGTATCATAGTTACGAAAAACAATTATCATCTATGGGCAAAGCCATGAATTCATAAATCATGGCTGGCAACATTTATGATAAATAAAAAAAACAATAAATTCGATAAAACTGAAATGTCATAATTAAATGTCATTTTCATTTTGTGACTGTGTTGAATGTTGATGACAAATCGTCAGTTGATTATTATTTGGTAGTAATATTATCTTGTTATCAGTGATTTATTGTTTTACACGACGTATTTTGATTATTTCCGCCGTGTAGCGTTCCTAAAAATAATTCACAATGAATAAAGTGTACCATGATGAGGGAATGTTAAAACAGTATTTATCTAAGTACAAGCATCGCGACTATACTTGTCGTGAAGTGATTCGCTTGATGGAAGTGTATAGAAGCTTGACTTACCGAATGGAAGTCTTTGTGTTCAATAATGGATCGAGAAAAGATTTGCTCAATCTCGAAGGCACATTACCAGTTAAGTACAAAGGAGCTTATTACAACATACCTGTATGTATTTGGCTAATGGACACCCATCCGGAAAATGCTCCATTGTGTTTCGTGAAACCGACATCGGATATGTCTATTAAGGTGTCTAAATATGTCGACAGTAATGGCAAGGTTTACTTGCCATTCCTTCACGAGTGGAACCAATCATCGACAATGCTCAAACTGGTCGAATGCATGATAAACGCTTTTGGCGAGCTGCCGCCCGTATACTCGAAGCCGCGAAACGAAACGAGGCCGCCGTATCCGGTCAATTCCTTCATGCCTCAGCCCGCTGGCTACCCGTACCCTCAGGTGAGCCAGCCTGGCTACCCAACTGTTACTCCTTACCCTACAACATCAAATTTGCCATATCCAACTTTTGGATCGCCTTACAATGCTAATGGGACGCCTTATCCTCCAGCTAATCCCACTCCATATCCACCAGCCACAGGCTATCCAGGCCCTACTCCTGATATGACTGGAGGGACTATTACTGAGGAACATATTAAGGCTTCCTTGCTCTCAGCTGTTGAAGACAAACTGAGAAGACGACTTAAGGAGCAGTCTCAACAATCTCAAGCTGAATTGGAAACACTCAGACGTACTGAGCGTGAGCTCAATGAAGGAAAAACGAGGCTGGAGGATATATTAACTAGACTGCAAAGGGAGAGGGCTGATCTAGACAAGAATGTGTTAGTGTTACAAGAGAAGGAGAAGGAATTGGAGGCAGCTGTGGAACGTCTAGGTGAACAGGAGGGTGTCGATGTAGATGAAGCAGTAGTGACTACTGCACCGCTGTACTCACAGCTGCTAAATGCCTTTGCAGAAGAAGCTACACTTGAAGATGCTATTTATTACATGGGAGAGGCTCTACGCAAGGAGGTGATAGATCTAGACACTTTTTTGAAGCAAGTACGTACTTTGGCACGGAGGCAATTTACTCTAAGAGCCTTGATGCATAAATGCAGACAGAAGGCACAACTTGCTTGCTAATTGACTTACTGTGAAGATCAGGGCAATGAAACGACCCAATGCATCTAGTTGATTCTATAACAAATATGTATAATTGGCTGGTTTCTATAACATGAGTAAAGTTGTACTTTACTCCTTTATGTAAAGTTGAAATATGTAAGTGTTAAGGTTAAACATCTGTCTGTTTGTATTAATTGTTAGAATTTAATTCATGTTATGAATATTATTTGCTTTCTTTATTTTGCTATATATTGTTTATAATAGAATTTTGGCCTATACTTAGGTAACTATATAAAACAACAAATTAATTAATAAAAATATGATTTACCAACCACAATTAATGTTGTATTAAGGGAGATATTTTTGTTATTGTTAGATCAGCGAGATTATACATTAATTTCAAGTCTGATTTATTGGACCTTTGTAGTGAAAATGGTTGCCCTTAACATTTATTTAAATTTTATAATTATAAAATGCAGAGATAATATAAAGTTCCAGATATACAAACATACACCTAGAACATCTTTGGCCTTGCATGCTAGGCAAATTGACGTTATAAAATAATATACTCATCCATTTTTTCTCAGTCAGAGTCTGGTCAGCTGGCTGATTAGAATTCCTAGCTGTGCCAATGCATAAATAATAATAAAGAATATGATTAAGAGGTATTTTATACCATATTGGGTTTTTCTATCTTGCATTCTTTTTGTATTGGAATATAAAAATATTTAGTCAAAGCTTGCTTATGCTGTATTCAACTATTTAAACAACATGTATAGTTGTCAATGTGTTATATACTCACATTTATTTTATTATAATTATGTAACCAATATTTACCGTTTATTATAATAATAATGATTGTAAATATATAAGTATAGAATAGATGTTTTGCACACAAATGCACACACAATAACTCTTTCAGAGTTCATTATCTACTGGTTTTAGATAATGTTTTGCACTGAACTTTAGGTGTTAAAGAAAGTATTAAAGTAAAAAATACAGTCTCGCTATAGTATCCATAGACATCAGTGCATTTGTGAGCCTTTGATAAAGACTTGCTATATTTCTTATCTATATTTATATAATAATATAGTCATAATGAAGTTGTTCATGGGCTCTATGTAACACATACTGAACAATTTGTTTGCATGATATGAAAATAAAGATTGATATAATGTGTTAATCTCATAATCTAAACAGTATCATAAGGGCCCCTTAAATGGAATCTCCTATGAGATTATACTTGTAATGTTAATATCAAACCCTTTGTATACTATTGATTTCAGAATATTATTATTAAGGTGCTAGACAATAAGGTTCATATTATATTGTATCAGTAAAGTGTTGATTGTAAATAAATATAATTCAGTATTTTGGGTAGACATTCTGTGCCATTAAAAATTATAAACATATTTCATTTCAAACAATTTAAATTTTACTTATGCAGAATGATTTGTGGCATGTTATTAATATTTCTAATTTTTGGGCACAAATTAATCGAAAATCAATAGATATATTATTTACCTTCATACTAAGGAGAACCAGGAAATAAAATGTGTATACCTATTAAATAAAAAATTATAAATCAAATAAAAGATAAATTAAAAATAATGTTAAAGTGTTAATAAGAAAAAAAGTAACAAATTAATGTGAATCTAGAATTAAAGTTTGTATGAAAAAGTTTTGAGAGTGGTTACAATTATGTAAATTTTTCATATATATCATATTGCTGCCTTATCAAGAGCTATATGGTATCAAGTTTCTAATTGGATTAAACTAGTTGATGACGGATCTGTTCTTACTTTTGTGAGTGAAATTGTAAATTTTCTTTTTTCTCATGCACTCACCTTTATTCACTCATAATTTTATACACATACAATATACAAGCTGCTTTATGTTATAGATATTTCTGACAAATATACTGCAAGTAGACATATGTACCGGAGGCTTGTTTTGTCACAATAAATATGAATACTGGGATGTTAGATTATATACAATTCTAAATAAAATAATATATGCTTTTCTGCAATGTATGTCTTTAGGTTGGCATGATGCACTATTTAACAAACATGCACATATTTACTGGTGATAAAATACACACACATGAAAATATTATTGTGTTTGTAATCAGATAAGGAATATTATTACAACACAGGTCAACATCGGCCAAGTATGTGCATATGAGTAAATAGATATAATTTATTATTTCTGTAAATTATAAAATAAAACGTCAAAAGTAATAGTATACTCTCATTTATTCATTCATAAAAAAATGCAATGCTTGGCAATTAAAATTTAATAAAAGCTTTGAAATGCGGAATGGAGCAATGCACTTTGAGTTATTTCTTCTCGTCCTTCTGTTTCTTTCCCTTCTTGGCAGCAGCCGCTGCTTCCACATCAATAGGAGCCGGCTTTACAAATGGTATGAGCTCCTGGTACTGCTCTGGCATCCATTGTTTCAATGCTTCAGGCACCTAAACAAAGATTTAATAATTAAATATGGTATGTCTTATAATAATTTGAACAGAACAGAGCTTTATAAATTTCCCAATTTGAGTGATCCCAGTTCAATTCTTAACCAGATAATTCTAAAAGTGAATTAGAAGTTCGAATTTATTGGAAGTTTGGTTTGTTTTGGATTGCATGCATGCAGTTTATTTACTTTTATATGTTGTACAACTTGCACATCAATACCTTCATTTTTTACTGATAAAATTTTTGTTTTCACTTTTATTACACTACATCTAAACATGCTAACCTGACCTTTGCTTAAATATACAGTCCGAATAGAGAAACGAGAATGTACTCAGACAACCTTAATGATTTTTTAATTATAGTTCTCAGTCTCAGAGGAACCAAATGTTTATGATTTTACAATTAATATGAAACAAAAATGGGAAATAAAGAGGTTACATGGTTTTTGATTGGATGATTGATGATTCACATTGCTATGGTTACATAGGAATACTGTAATGTATAGATGCCATTAAATAGGAGTGATGACATGAAATACCTTTCTTGTAGAAATGCGCTTAATATTTCCGAAAAATTATATTCCAGTAAAAGACCAATAATTTCAACGCAATTTATTACATTTTTCCTATCTACTTCAAATTACGCGCGAAAACACTTTTAAGTGTCATAGCGCCCTTTACCTTAGATATGACGTCACGCTTAAGTAAACATTGCGTTGCATTGGACCAAGACCGCAATATTTACTGACGTCAATCGGTCTGATTGGTGGTTTGATGGTGGTGGTTTGTATAACAAGCTTGTTATAGATATATGTTCGGGACAAACTCTGAAAATACTGACTCAATTTTTATTCAATTTTATATACCTTTGTAACATGGTCTAACTCGAGAGATAGAATAGTTTAAATCTCAGACATCAAGTTTATTATTTGAAATTTAACATTTATAACTGGGAACTTACTTTGATTCCTTCCTCGGTCTGATTGACTTCGAGCAGCGCACAGATAACTCGCGTGGTTGCGCACATGGTTGCATTAAGCATGTGGACATATTCTGTGGCCGCATTCATCTTCTTCGTTTGACCATACCTGAGACAATGTTATAAAATTAACGTTAGTATATACTGTAATTTGTGTTACGTAACCATTATTTATTTATTCTTTATAGTATAAAGGTGGAAAAAGAGGTGGTAGTCCACTTATGGTGATAGTCCATGTTTATATGAAAATCGTTTGGTAGTGTTGAAATTCTATTTGAGGTCAATCACAGCACAACTGGCAATCGTGAAATTGCTAATAAACAATAGCAATAACACTGATTATAGAAATCGATGCGACGGTATTATGGCTCTGGCTACATTGAAAATTCTTTAATTTGTTACAATTTTACCAAAGATCTTTTTAGACATGAATTCAATGAATATTTTAAAACTCACCTAACAAGCAACCGCCGTGCCTGGTACTCGAGACAGTTGCTGCAAGACACCAGCTCGCGGAAGGCGCTGGAGCCCGGGAACCACGCCTCCAGGTCCAGCTTCTTGGCCGCGGCGTGGTTGAGCGCGCCCGACACGATGTTCACTATACGATACGGGATGCCGAGTACTTGACAGAACTCCTCCGCGTTCGCTATCATCTCGTCCATCATCTTCCATGAGGCATCGTCGTGGGGTGACGTCAAGACAAACTGCTCAACCTTTTTAAAAACGAATTTGAATCATATTATTTTTGGTAGGTACATAAAGTTACGACCTTCTTAGTTCAGTGGTCCCTAATCACAGAATTGACTCAATTTATGAGTCGGACACATTAACAGAATCCTTCCTCAGACCTCATAAGCAGTACTGGATCTACACCCCAGCTTTGACAGTAATTTCAATTGATTACAGATATACCTGTGTATATCTGTACGCACGCATGCAGCACGCACGCACACGCACACACACGCACACATTGTGTAAAAATTCTATGTGTCTTCCTATTACAGGTTTGAGATATACAGCCGCGTGATGAATGGACGGACATATAGCGAAGTCTTGGTAAAAGGGTTCTTTTGGTACTCTTTGGCTACTGAACCCTATAAATGGTTATGATCAGGTGTATAACAAAAATTACCTTTTCGAATTGATGTACCCTGAAGATACCGCGAGTATCACGACCGTGTGATCCAACTTCTTGTCGGAAACACGTCGACAAACCAGCATATCTGCAAAGATTATTTTTAATCATCTAAATTATATCTGACATAGACTTAAAAATATCGGCTTTATATTATGTTGGTTATTTTTTTTCCATAAAACTTACACAGAGCAAATGTGTACTTTACAAGAAAATAAATGTGATATGTACAGCTAAAAAAAATAAAGTTTATACCTAATGGGTAAAGAAGCTTCAGGCAGCCATTCATCTCGGTGGTATGCAGCAATGGGCTGTTCCGAGGTGGCAATCAGGTACTTCTCGTCAATGGCCGAGTCTCCTTTGTTCTCTGACCCCTTGCCGAGCACTTTGTATAATTCTTCGTCAAACTGTGCTAGTTGAGCCACTTCTTGCATTACCTAAAGAGTACAATATTTTATTGCACATAAAAATAAAGATGGTAGTAGTATTGGTAATTTTGAAGTGTATAATAAAGTATTGTTTTAATTTTTGTCCCATAGATTTATTCAGGTGTATTTTTACAACTGAATCAATTGAGAATTTATGACGTAAAGCTGATATTTAATTTAAGTTAAAAGGACAATGACTAAAATAATTATGGAAATTATGAATTGTGTGTGGGGACATTATACCAACCTCTTTGCGCATAAAGAATGGTGTATACAGGGGTGTGTAACCTTTCTTCAGCAGTATCCTTAGGGACAACTGGACTAAAGCTTGCTCTAGAAACACAGCAGCGCCTTTTAAGTAGTACCCACGACCACCAGCTACTGCTGACCCTCGCTCGCCATCCATGCCTAAAAGTCGAAACATTTTCTTATTTATTTATTTTACTTATATTTTACAATATTTGGATGTATAATGGGTATATAATTATAGATTAACGAAGTAAATAATAAAGCAACACTAGCACTGTAAACTAAGAGTTATGATTGGGAACTCTCATTCTGGAGTAAATTCTCCTAAGAGTGAATATATATATTTTTTAATTATGTGCATTAAAATTGCATTTTTGGTGAAGAAAAAATTATCAGAAGATTAACAAAAGAATTTTTTTAAAGGTGAGTGAAATCAATTAAACATAACTTTAACCAGCACTATGATCAAAATCCTTCTAATTGTGGAGGAGACAATAAATAGCAGAGGAACAATAAAGATTAAAACTAAATACTCACCATCAATCATACAAATGAGGTCAACATGGGAATACTTCTGTTTTTGTGTACAGTCCCCATAGGTCCTCTCAACGAGATTATGGTCCTCATCATCATCCACTGGCACTGTGGGATGCAGGTGGTTACCCACCTCCCTGAGTGCAGCTGATCTTGTCTTCTCAGCTGTCAAGAGCCCTTCTTCATTTTTAGCTATGGCTTCGTCTATAAGTACCCTAACCTGCAATTAATTTCATTTTAAGAAATAAAAAGAACAATAAAAATTTCAGTGGACCCATGGTAATCTGACAGACGTTTTGTAGGGCAATGTCGGATTACAACATTTCTTGGATTTTAGAGCACTGCCTAAGACTGTCTATAGTTTCAAATTTTTTGAAAAAGAATATCTTGTATTCCAATAAATTGCAAGTCAAAGAATCTATTTGAACTATTTGAATTCAACATCTTAGCTTATATTTTATTACTAAAAAAGCATCATCGGTGCTATAAAAAATAACTGAACCGAACGGAACTGAATGTATCTACTAACGAACAGTGATAGTTTCAGACTACAGTGCGAGCTGGATAAGCCAGGGTCTGGATTACCGGGATTATACTGTATCTAGACTCTGTGTTATACATAATCTAGGTATGATGTGATATTAAGAACTAAATTACAGCTGTAAACCAAAGATGTAAAAAATTATCATTAATCTATTTTCTATTTTTTATATTTTATCTACATCAAATGTATGTTGTGACCTATTAGTTACACATAAAACAATGATTGGCATGGCAATTAATTTAAATTGGCATTATAACATTAATTAGGATTATTAAATCTAATACAAGCCATGAAAGAATAATAATGTCAACCTAATTACCTGCTGCTTAATTAACTAATGCTTCCATATGGAAACATACAATTGCATTTAATAGAATCGATTTTTTTATTAAAATTTAAATCTCATATACAAAAATCACATGTCACCGTCTTACTTATGAAATGGCTTGACCAATATTTATAAAATTTTGTGTATATTTAGTGGTTCTGAGAATGGGTTATAGGCTAATTTTTATATCCCTAGCTGGTGGCCAGATACAATTTTTTATTTTTATTCTTTGGAAATTTTTTTATGATTTAGCACCAAAAAATACTTTTAATCCTAAATCCTTCCTGTTCCTACTCCAACTCCCATTTTATAATCAAGATTTTATACTTTATATAGCAAAATAAAGTTTACTAGGTAACTAGTTAGATAAATAAATAATAACCTTTTTAATTTGATTTACTGTTAGTGGCCTCAGCTGTTCGCCGGTGAGCGTGGTCAGGTTATCTGCCACTTCTGGTGGTACGGGCTCGTCCTCCGCTCCCACCGGCTCTTTGTTTTTCATCTTCTGACCGATCTCCTTGCTGCAGACATTCTTCAACTTATTCAAGTTGTCAGCTTCGTGGCGCAACCTTCTCCAAAGGGTGTCCTGCTCGACCACAGTGTCTACTAAAGCTACATCTTTGAAACGCTTCCGTTGGTTCTCGCGGATCTTGTCTGGATCACCATCTTTGTCAGCACGGAACAAATCTAAGTCGAGCACCATATTGATCTATGTGGTTTTATTCTATATAACACCGTATGAAACACTACACGTAGCTCCAAACAAGATGACGAAATTGAAGTGAAAATCAAACTGCATGCGCTAGTGAAAGGTTACGTTCAAAACGTAATTTCTAATAGTTTTGTTGACCTAAATAATTTTGAAATAACCTGTCTACGGCTACGTTTTAAATTACTATTTATAAAAAAGTAAAGTTTTTGTAAAATAAAACACTACTAAGTTTTACTAGGGTTTCAGTACAAGTAAAAATAAAATTATATTGTTTTAATTTTAAGAGTTTTTTTTGTAATTTAAGTATTTGAACACAAACGTCAAGATTTTGTAAAGTTGACAAAGGACTGTCATCGTGTTGTCACATTATTTTTCTTAGCTGAAAATACTGGATTTTTAAGGACCTTTCACGATCACGTCTTGCTCTGAACGAGAAATTAGATAACCAGTCGAAAGTGAAATTAGCATGAAGATATAATTAAATAATACGTTTCCATATGTTTGAGAATAAGTGTACTGCGTAAATGTCATTTATTCATTAATTACCAAAAATGTGTCTAACATAGTATAACTTGCAATTAGCTACATGGCAACTTGACAATATGACAACATCGCTGAAACGTCAATCGTAATGCAATTGGGTAGACGATTTTGATCTTTTTGCTATTTTCAGATTGTTTTGCTTACTATGTAGGTCTTCTGGGATCATAAAGAAGATAAAAACTATTTGAAAATTAACTCACAAACAGTGAGTATTATAACAATGTTTTACTTACGCAGTAAAATGTTATAACGATTCCTGCTATCCCTTGTTTACACGTCTTCAGTCTGTGTCCGATCTATTTACAAAGGGGAGGATACATTGAATATTCGCTTTTACTAGTAGCTTTTCTGTAGTGATACTTTGTGCGCGTCTTTTTTTACTTGTACCTTCATTTTTGCGATATCACATTTGCTTACAATCTATTGTCTGTGCATTGTATTTCCGCATCATACCGACTTTGTTATTGCGATTCGTTTATAAAAACACGAGCACAATTTCTCTTCCGGATGTAGTCGATTATTAAATTTGCAAATTGCAGGCAATGAAAAGATGATTCCTTTGAAAGATAATCAGGATGTGGCGTCTTTCCTCGTCACGAAGCACTCGTGGAAGGGCAAGTACAAGCGCGTGTTCTCTGTGGGCACGCACGGCATCACCACCTACAACCCGGACCGGCTGGAGGTTACCAACAAATGGCTGTACTCAGACGTGATCACGGTAGCCTCAGCCAAGCATTCCAACTCGGCCGCCAACCATGACTTTACATTAGTCATGAAGAAAGACAAAAAAGTCGACTCTATGAAGTTCTCTTCGGAACATAAGTGTCTTATTCTCACAGAAGCTTTTAAGTATAGGCACTTGTTTGCTGAAAAACCCAAGGATATTTTTGTAAGTAAAAAAAAAACATTTGAATAAGAACAGTTTGTTTACGACATAGTGAGTGAAATTATTAATTAAAATCATATTTTTAGCGATACCAAGCATACAAACACCATTGGAGTGGCACAAGACTGCCCATAGTCCTTGAAGTGGGCCCTTGTTCTCTTGAGCAGTTGGATCCCTCTACTCACACGTTGCTCGCTAGTTATCCATATAGTGATATACAAGGAATACTAACAGTTCGAGATGTTCCCGGAGGATTTGTGCTGGCTGTTGGAGGGTACAGCCGTCTTCATCTGTTCTCAAATGCAAAGGACCATCAGATAATCATAAACAAAATGCTTGAAATGGCAAACTTAGTCCTGAGCATCAGTATTAAAGTTCTTTCAGCAACAATTACCCAGGATGATTATCACAATCAGCGATTTGGAAAATACAGGTAACATGTTCTTTTTATTAATTCTAGTATGCTAGTTATTTTATCAGATAAGGAGGTAAGAGTAAAGGGGTAAGAGAAGGTTCAATTATACTTTATTATTATCTATATATATAAAAAGCAAAACTGATTAACTGACTGACATATCAACGCACAGCCGAAACTACTGTACCTAGAAACTTGAAATTTGGTACAGGGGCTTCTTTCATGATCTAAGTGAGCACTAAGAAAGGATTTTTCTAAATTCTACCTCCAAGGGGTTTTTGACATCTACACGGACGAAGTCCCGAGCAAAAGCTAGTTATATTATACTTTTTCTATAGGGTAAGATAACAGTGTAAATTGTATAGACAAGCTTTAATGTGAAATAATCTTTTTTTACACGGCTTTATTGAATACTTCATCTATATAGAGAATGCATGCACAATTATTAAAATTTTATTAAAAACTCCTGGTTGAAATAAGATGAGTCCATCTTATCTGCTGAGCTGTGACTGTAATATAAATTGTATGACCTAAAGGCACATTGAAATCTTGGGTGAATGCTGAATGCAAACAGTGTAATTTTAGACAATTTATACTTTCAGTTAACTAATTCGTATAATGTCTGTTTTTAGTCATTGTTCCTATGATTCAAACGACCTTGGAGTTTTATCTGTGCGATGTGGTCACTACCATATCAAGCAATATAATTGTTTATGTGTAATATTGTATGTTTAGATATTGAGAATAGCATGTTCTGTGTATGTTTAGCATATTACAATTTTTTCTACTGCACTGTAATTAATATTTCATGTTAATATTATCATAATATCAAATTAAAAGAACTTATATAGGATGGGGACCTGACATAGGTTGTATTTTAATATATACTGGAGAAAGCTCCCTTATGTCCATAATTAATACAATTATTTATAGACATATTATTATAATTATTTATAGTCTATAATTTATATTTCTCATAATACTTCATGAAGCAATTTATTGTATATTGGTCTGGGAGAGATGTTGTTGGAAGCTATACTTGCACACATTGAATATCTTAGTCCTAAGGGGTAGTAATGCATTTGTGGTCAACATCAGGTATGATTCAATCATACTTGGAATGATATTATGTCCATGGGAGGCAAAAACCATCAGGTGAATTGCATGCTCATTTGCTACCTTTGTGCAATAAAAAAATTGTATAAATTATATGGTATTGGTGATATTCGGACTTCTAAATAGAAATATCTATAGTAATGTGTGTTCTACTGTAATCAGTATTTTATTTTGCCTGTCTATTGTTGCAGTGGTGACCAACACCAGACATCGCTAAGCGAGTTCATAGTACACAAAGTGAACCCCGCGCGCCATATGGAACCCATGCGTCGAACACTATGCTTGTCAGACAGTTGCATACTTGAGAGAGATCCACAGACATATTCTGTAAGTCACTGTTACTTTATACAACTAGTAATAATAATGTATGTATTCTGTGTATATTATAGTGTATCATTAGACATTAAACCCAGGGACGTAGCTACCGCCGTATCATGATGATACGGGGCCCCTGGGCTACACCGGCCCCTAACGAGTCTTTAACTTGGATCCCCCAACAAATTTCGATGCGGAGCCCGAACATGTCCTAAATTTGCCGCTCCCCCAACAAATTTCGATATGGGGCACCTCTAAGGCATGCTACGCCACTAATAAAACCGCTTGTGTCTCATTGCTGGGCACAGGTTTCCTCTCATAAGGAGAACCAAGCTAGCCAAGAGCGAATTGGTAGACTTCACAAACCCTTGATATTTCATTATAATGTATTAGGCATGTAGGTTTCCTTATGATGTTTACACCAAATTGCAAATGATAATTACATTTTAGTGCATCAATACTATTGTTTAAAGTCTAAAGAATCGCAACGTAATAAAGTCTAAATTGCATAATCTACAATGAAATATATTTCCAAGTATAGAAGCAAATGGATCCCAGAATGCAAATTCCATCTATTAAGAAACTGCAAATGTTTAAATATATTATTAGTACGTACATTAAATAAGTATGATTTTTTTATAACTATAACTTATACATGAATCATGATCACTTTACTGAATAATTTCATTTTTAGAATAAAATTTTAGGCTAACAATTCACGTGAATCCCAATTAGTTTCGGAACTATCCGAGGTCGTTATATATGAGC
Source organism: Polygonus leo (assembly GCA_018250455.1). Taxonomy (NCBI): domain Eukaryota; kingdom Metazoa; phylum Arthropoda; class Insecta; order Lepidoptera; family Hesperiidae; genus Polygonus; species Polygonus leo. Next base: position 13,223 of record DWNR01001353.1, read on the forward strand.
TCCGGTTGCGTCTTGAACGCGACGGTAACTCGTCAATGCGACCCTCCGGAACTCATAAATAAGGGTCTTAGATAGATACAGTTTACCCCGAAAAATTCATGTATCGTTAGCGTAAAAGTAGGTATATTTATTATATACTCTAGACCATAGCTGTGCCTTAGACGTATGTCTATAGAATGTGTACGTGTTTCTTGATTATAGACTAAGTAACAGTGTACAAACTGCTAACAGGAAATACATTATTTTCCTATTATCTGTCATTGATTTGTAAGCAACATCGCTTTTGACGTGATACGCCTTAATAAATCCGATATTATTAATTTAAACTTTATGTAGCCAATACAAAAGTATGATACAAAGGCGGAGTAATGCTAAAAGCATTCTCTGCCAGTCAACCTACAGTAGTAAGAAAACGACGAAGATGGTATTAAAAAAAATTGTAAAATCTCTTTATGATATTGTATAAAGCGTGTGTCCGATAAGTCAAACAATGGGCCACTAACTCTTGTTTACACAACTGTATACAAACATTACGCTTGGTTTCAGGTGGTATGCTTACGGCCTCTTAGCGACGTGTTTGCACTAGTACGAGATCCAGATCACCCGCAAAAGTTCTCCATAGAGTATTTGAATGGACAGACGCGAACTTACTTGGCTGGTGAAAGGTTTGTAATACGATAAATGATAGTGATGAATCATTTGACCTTGGTACTGATGTAAGATAATGTGGTTGTCATAGAATCTTTTGTTCACTTCAAGGATGTTTGGGGCTACATAAGGGCTACGTTCAGCTTTACATTATTTAATAGTAGAGCAGAAAAGAGAAGTAAATGCCCTAGCAACCCATAAATATTTCTAACCAATTTCAAATAGGACTATATAGGAATACACCTCTACGAGTATAAGCAGACTTTTTTTTATGTTTTTTATATAATACGTTGGTTGTATCTAAAATGTGGGTTAAATGTGATACTGTTTTATAATTTATTAGATAAAGTTACAACCAGATCTATGTTGCGTAATGTCGTAAGTATTTTAGAACGAAACAAACAACAACTGACGTGAAAATTATTATGTATTCGCACTCGGTCTTTAATATTCAATTTAAAAGGCAATAACGTTTTTTAATAATCTATTTAGGGTTGGTTGTTTGAATTTCACTTTACTGACGAGTAAACTTTAAAAATGACGCTAACTATCGCCAAAGTATGTATAAAAAGCGTTTCACAAAACGTACGTCGACCAACATTAACCAAAACTTTGAAACAACCGACCCTTAATATTTGTGACACTATCTTCCATATTCATCTACACTCTATGATATCAATCAGTCTTTTTTTTAAAGAAATTTAAATGAATGAATAAAGAAGAAGAAATTTAAATGACATTACAGCGTATACGCTCTATAACTATAAATATGGCTATAAATAATAAAATAACTCTATAAAAATGTCACCAATAACAAAGGTTTTCTATTGCCATTCACGCTTTCTATTGCCATTCACGTTTACAAAACTAAATACTAAATTTGACGAACATATTTTCTAAAACAAGAGATCGCCTTGTGCTCGAAATTCGAGCTTAATAAAAACAAGTCTAACAATAAATAATAGTAAATAGTAATAAAGAAAAGCGTTTTTTGTATATATTTTTGAATAAAGAAACCAGTGTATGGCAATGATTTTACCAATGTATACAAATGTACCACAGGGACGCGCTCCTGGCGTCGCTGGTGGACGGCGTGCGGTCGGCGGGGCAGCGCGACGTGCACGTGCGCGCGCGCGCCACGCCCCGCGGCTACCGGCTCGGCCCGCTGCACCAGCCCGTCGACGAGGAGACCGAGGCGAACCATCTCAGGTGACATGTGTGTGTGGGACGTAGGGTAGAAGAGGTGTATGCGGACGTGTGCGTGAGTATATTTACAAGCGTGTGCTTGCGCCCCGCGGCTACCGGCTCGGCCAGCTGCACCAGCCCGTCGACGAGGAGACCGAGGCGAACCATTTCAGGTGACGTGTGTGGGGAGTAGGAGGGGGAATGGGTTTGTGTGTGCGTGCGTACGTGCGTGCGTGCGTGTGTGCGTGCGTGCGTGCGTACGTGCGTGCGTGCGTGCGTGCGTGCGTGCGTGCGTGCGT
>DWNR01001354.1:0-15351 GCA_018250455.1 Polygonus leo
TAGTCTTCTGGCATTCGATTCGAAGGGCAATAATATCAGAAAGATCGCGGGCGAAGCCGCGGGTAAAATCTAGTATTAATATATATCCATAATGGATTGAGATTTACTATACATTTTTATTATTTCATGCCTTATCGATGTGACAACATAACAATTAATTAAATAGCGCAGGCCGTTAGTGGTCGTGGTTACTTAAAGCTAGACTAAATTCGACTGGTTTTGCGGGCGCAAGGTATGTTGTGGCCAATATAGAAGAAAGTCTATTAATTAGTTGTTTTTTATATCCTTGTCCATGATCTGTAACGTTATTGGACTTTAACACAATGTGAATTGGTAGTAGTGTGTAGTGTAGTAGTGTTGCAGGTAGCTTATTGTTTTTTTTTTCGAATGAGCGTAGCAAACGAGCATGCTCTGCGCGAGTTATACCATCAAACCTAGCTTATAAATCTTTTAAGTTTAAAAGATTATAAAAAAATCTGTTGTACTCAATCGCATACAAACTTTATAATGGAACCTTATTTTTTAATCTGTAATAAAACATTGAGTATTTTGTAGATTGTGTGTCGAATGGCTTACAATTGTTCTGCACACTAAATTATTTAAAACAACAATAGGTACTACTGTATCATTTATACCTTTAATATTCTTGTCTTTTTGACGGGAATCGAAGCCCAACACTATGTCAGATTAGTGACTGCTATCATATATGGGTTATCAAAATATAGTGTTAATAGGCGTTGTAATTAAATATTTACTACGTCACATACACGTTTTATTCCACGTGCAACTTTCATTGAACGGCACTCATATTTGTATGTTTTATATTATGTACAGATACGTATGTAATTATATTATATTATGTATAGATACGTATATATTATATGATATTTGCATTTGCGCGCGACTTCATCATGTAGCAGAAGATCCGAATTAATGACCAACTTCACTATTTAATAGACGAGGAGATTTTATATGAATTAAGTGTGTACAAAATAGCCAATAAATACGAGCCAGATAAAAAAGTAATTTTTGAATTTTTAATCAATCATTGATTAAAAATTCAAAAATTACTTTTTTATCATTATATTTGCGACATTCAATTAATGATATTTGTATAATGAACCAATTACATATTAATATACCAACTGAAAGTGTGAACATCGGCAGGTAAAAAAGTCGATACTAGTAATTTAGACTTGTCTTACTCTTTATCTTTTTAACGAATAAAAAAAGGAAACAAATACAAATGGCAATTTTATTGCAAACACGATTATATTGTAGGGTTGTCCGTAAAAAATGGCCTAAAGGATTATCAAATTATAGAGTTAATAGATCCTGTAATTAAGTAGTTGGTACGTCACGACACACGCTCACATGCCACGTGCCTTATGTCATTAAACGGCACATTTGCACACAAATAGCTTTTGCACGCGACTTCATCTGTAGCAAGATCCGAATTGGAGACGACTTTCATCCTGTTTAATGGATGAAAAGTTTTTCTATGAATTTAATATGTTAAAAAGTCAATCGCGAGTGAGTTTGCTGAACAAATTCTAGCCAATCTATGATTATTTAAAAAATCAAAAAAGACTTTTTTGTTCATATATTCATGTCAATTGTTTAATTCATGACGTTTGTATTATTAACAAACTTTATAGTAACGGAAAGTGTAAACATAAAAATGTTAACTTGTCAATTTTTGACATATTTAGTGTTGGGTTGGCAGGCGTCAATAAGTAAGTCGATATTAGTTATTTACTTTTGTCTGACTCGTATCTATACAACAAATCAAAAAAAAAAAAAAAACCATGAACAATTTTATGGCGATTATATTGTATGGTTATCTGCGAAAAAATGACTAAAAGGATTATCAAAATATAGAGTTAATAGACCCTATAATTAAGTGGTTGGTACGTCACGACACACGCTCACATGCCACGTGCCTTGTGTCATTAAACGGCACATTTGCACACAAATAGCTTTTGCACGCGACTTCATCTGGAGCAAGATCCGAATTCGAGATGACTGTGAAGGTCAAGAAGGAAGTATTCAATATGAAATTTTCGAGTTATTCGTAATACATGTTACATAAATATGTAGCAAATTAGTTAGTTAGAATCTGATCAGATTATGATTCGTAAAAAATCCAAAAATGTTTTTATTAATATGACGCTCATTTCTTTAAATTTCTTTAACAAAAATGTGTCAACCAACTGAGAAGCATGTAGAATATACAAACGCTGGGTTTTCTATCCTTTTGACTCAACTTTGGGTGGACTACTAACAGTCAAGTCCATGCAAGTAATTGATATGAATGTGTTTATCTTTTTAATAAATAAATTTTATACCATAATATTTATTTTATTGACAATACGTTTTATGAATTGCGAATTAGTGTCGTATGCGAAAAATTCGACCAGAATGAATGTGGAGAGCTTTTAAATGCCTAGCTAGGATTTTTTCAGCCAATCCATTTACGACTAATTTAACATTCTTAATTTCATATAAAATATTTATTATGATACAACAAACAGTCACTTTTAATCAGGATTTTAAACTACTAATTATGGACATAAAATATAGTACTGACTTTGTAAGCCCGGTAGAGGAGAAATTGTAAATACGCCTTTTTAATACAATTACGTAATATTATGAAATTTTATAAACTTTATGTTTCTGGAATCAGCGGTTTGGTTTTATCTTTTATATACCATATATAAATTTGCTTAACTGCCAGCTGGTTTAAAATAAATATTTATTAATTGGTAGACACCTTAATATATTTGAATAACATAATTATTATTCATATTTCTTGCAGATGAATTGAAAATTCTGGTAAAATTTCATTCAGCGCGACATTTTTTTGTCTTGCTCTATCGTAATAATCTATACAAATAAAAAAAAATCGAGTGTCTGTTTGTAATATAAAAATAACTGCTTTTTACTAAATGCCTATGTATGTATACATGGTACACATACCAAAATAACATTTTTTTACAATTTTTGTCTGTCTGGCTAATCTCTGGAACGGCGAGACCGATTTTGATGAGACTTTCGCTGGCTGATAGCTGATGAAATAAGGAGTAACTTAGTTTACTTTTATCCCAGAATTATATAATATGATATGAACGCGGACCGAAATTCACGCGGGCGGAGCCACGGGCACAGCTAGTACGTAATAATTTTCGAAAATGGGACAAGTAAATAAATGATTTCTACCTATATCTTATTTTCTTGTATTATTCGTTGTAGACTCGCCATCATCTTCCCCTGACGATTCTCAGATTTCCAGTTAATCGCCTACATCTGCCTAGGCAGACGGGCAATCTGATGGTAAGTAGTCACCGTCTCCTATAAAAAAGTCGTATTAATTCAGTATGTGTGATGATAGAGCATAAACGCACTTTGCATATTGCGATATAATTTTAAAGTAACATAGCCTCATTATCTTGAAAATAGCATATTATCTTTAAAATGGCATTAACAGGTGTATCAGTATCAGAAATCAAACAATACGAGCAAACCAACTAAGTACAGATTGCATAAAGCTTAGCTCTCATGCAGTTAATTGCCTAGTAAACAGCAAATGAATATGTACTAAAATATCTGTCTAGTGGAATATTTTGTATTAACCTAGTATTTGAAAACTCGAGTCTAAAGGATCTTGATTATTAGACTAGCTGACCCGCGTATCTTCGTTTGCGTCAAATAAGAGAAAGTGGGTCAAATTTTCCCTGATTTTGCAACATTTTTCGTTGATACTCCGCTCCTATTAGTCGTAGCGTGATGTTATATAGCCTATAGCCTTCCTCAATAAATTGACTATTCACCACAAACTTAGTTTTTCAATTCGAACCAGTGGTTCCTGACATTAGCGCGTTCAAACAAACTCTTAAGCTTTATATAATTAGTATAGAGTATTAGAAACGTTTCTATTATAAGTCATCTTTAACATAGGCATACGTCCAGAATGCTCCTTGTTATGCGGAAGACTGATATTCATTGACCTATGAAATATAAGACTATATCTAATAAAAAGTACATATTTTATAACCCGCGTATTGCAGTGCACACCGAAGTGGTGTTTCAGGCAGATAGTAGGCCCTGGTTAATAAATTAAGATTTCGGTTCTGGGTCTGGGTGAGGCTATGAATGTGGATAACATATTATTTATTTTATAAACTATTGTTAACTAAATCGCTATCATCCCTCACTATTATTTAGTTAGTTGTTAAAACATGATTAATTTGGAAAACTGGAGTTGAGATTTGAGCCCAAGAACAAACGTGTAGTTTAAGAGAATAAGATAATTAAGAGAAGAGAGATAATTAAACCATTGTGTTAATATGTTTCGATCTATTCTTATACTCTTAGGAAAATTTCTAGAATTGTTCAATAGAAAAGTAATAGATGACTTATAGCCACCCATTACAGCAAGTCACGTAGAAGTATTGCAACCTTCGGATACAATTGAAAAGCGTTTATTTTCGTGCTAAGTGTTAACGTGGTTTCGTGGAGCGTTTAGTGGGATTGACGTCATCGTTGACCCGAATTGCCTTTGTCGTACCTACTACATTGTCACCTTAATGTATACTGCATTTAATAGAAGCGTTTTAAGTAGGTGGTAACGAACTGTGTAGCAACGGTTTAAGGGGATGGATGCAGGACAAAAATTGTGAAAAATAAAGAATGTTACGTCGTCACTACTCTTACTTGTCGTCACTACACATGTTCCCTTATACCTGAAGCATCGTCTTAATTTTTTTAGTATGCGATTTATTGTTGTAGCGGCGTATTAATGTTTAAGTTACAGTTTAGCTCTATGACAAAGGGGTAGACCGGCGGACGGGAACAACGAAATCTTATCCTATATTTTTTTAAATATTTTTTTTTATATTTATATAAACTAGCAATAAGGCAGACGAGACACCTGATGGTAAGTGTTCACCGTTGCCCATGGACATTTGCAACACTCTTGATAAGATTTCGTTATGTTGTTTTAGACGTACCTACTCTAAGTACTCTAAGAATCCTTTTGAAATAAAAAAATAATATTAAACCAAAGGAAAAAAAAACAATTTATGTCACCTGTTAGGATACATATTTATAACTTATTTAAAGTTTTAGGGAAACATCAACATGATAAATGGAAGATGTTTTCGTCCCGACCACGTAACTCATAAACTTGACCAGGCTGCACGTAAATGAAACCCTCATGCATGCAGCTGCACATTGCGTCTTGCAAATAAATATTTATAAATAAATATTTATGTAAAAATCTGTATCATTTCTCTGTAATGTGTTTTGAACACTTTTATGAATGTTTGACGTGCCATTTGTATGTTTAAAACATTTTTTGCCAGTTAAAGTTTTTCTCCATTCGTCGCGGACCGCTTGAGTCAGATTCAATTGTGTTTTTCTACTATTTAATTTCCTCTTGGATGTGCGTCAAACGCTACAGAAATCAGAAATTAGACTGTGAAGTTTCTTAATTTCCTTGTAATAAATTACTGTTTTCTGAAAAGTTTGTATGAATTTTGTTATAAAAATCAAAACGAAGATTATTAGTACAAATTACCTACGATTATTAAATTCTAATAATGAGTGTAGGCAAACAAACCTATTCTTTGTAATACAGCGCATTATAACAATTTACTAATAATTAAAAAATAAAGTTTACAGTAACGTGGATCTCTTAAAATACATGATTTTGTACATCTTTTCTACATTGATGAAAATACAGATATTTCTCGTATCGTAGTCTTCAGCAACTATAATTTACTCAACTCTATACTCTATTACTCTCTTACCATACTCTATTTACTCCCTTAAATGCGTGCTACGCGATTCACAGGAAGAAATAATAATGATGTCACAGCTTTTGTAATGAGACTGAAAAATGATAAAAGTAGTTCATCGAATTCTTACTACTCCATGATGTGGCGCTCGCTTCTGTCTTATTATGTACCAATACGTCACTTATCATTTCAACCGCAAATACTCGTACCTCCATTAATAATAACGTCATTTGTTTTCAAGTTGTATCAATGTTGCAACACGGGAACTTACCTAGTTGCAAATGTAAATTATAGTAATATATTGAATGAGGTAGGTAGTAATTATTAAAATAGGAAGACGTATATTAAAATATAGTGTGCATCAAATAAAGACTGCATTATTTGTGGGTGTATTTTTTAATAAATATTTTGAAAAGATTTTCATTTTGATTTCTATGTGATGGATCTCGTGGCCTCGGTGATTTTAATTTTGTCACTAAAACCTCTACCTAAATCCTAAAAACCTACGGCTCACATTATTGTTTTGCGTTGTAGGGCTCTAGGTAGAGTTTAGTGCCTGCGGAACAAATTATATATATATTTATTATGAATTTCTACTTTAATTATTTATTGATTCATTATGAACGTGCTTACTACTTATATGCATATAACATTGATTTATTAAAAATCGCATGTATTTTTCCAGGTAATAGAACATTAAAGGGCGTCCGTTAACGTGATATGATTAGGTAAGTCACCTATACAAAAAAAAACATAAGGATTTTTTTAAGTTTTCATAACTTATTATACATATTACTACTTGCTTTTTCGTGAACGTATGTAAACGAATATTTTATTTACATTTGATTTTATTACAACTTATGAAAATTATGATCAAGAAGATGTAACGACAGCAGTTTGTTAACAATCCAATCAATCAAGTTTTGGTCGGAAAGGTGAGGTAACCCGTTGCACTTATACAAACTACAAACTCTTACACAATTCAAACTCTTTGTGGCCATTGCAACGGCTCATATAACTCGCAACGGACGGATGTTTTCAAATTATAATATTTAATGAATACTATCCCTTACCTGGTTACCTGGTTACGTCGGTTATTTTGTTATTGCCAACTTTGTTTTTGAAGAGGGTATATTTACATTTTTTGAAAGTTTCCGTTTGACACTGATTTATGAATATCTGAATACGAGATCAAAAGAGTCCCTTTTTGCTTTATCATAAGTACAAAAGAATAATCAGGTGATAATTATTTTTATAAGCCCATAACTTGGAAAAATTACTAAGGGCTCTACATGGGAAAACTAGATGGCGTTGTATCAAAAGTGTAATTTATCTAAATATAATAGTAACATTTTCATAAATACAAATAGTATTTGCCAGGCGGTCATAATCGTCCGTGAAGCAATTCTTGGGTTTCGGCTTGGAGAGGTGTGGTTGCTATACTTTTACACGAGGCATCTGGCACCCTTCGAGTACGAAACCTTGACAATCTGATACCATCCTGTGTGAAATACTGGACGGAGATTCAAAACTACGTCTCCTAAAACGTCTCCCGAAAATAGGAGCAATTAAACCAATTGACTTATCAACCAAGCAATCTTCCGTATGGTATTTTAAGCACGGATGACGCATTGGCTATTAAATTGCAGTGGTCCTCATCCATTAGTGTCATGTGGTCTGCAAGTACCACTTTATGATTGAATTGATTAACGTTAAGAGTACTTCTGAAACAATTGGATACATAGAGTGACATTAATTTGTAAATCTGATTGAGTATGATTGCTAGGTAATGATTTTGAACAACATATTTCCTATAGGAATATTACATACTTGTTGATGCTATATTTTATTTAGTTTCATTTCTGCCTATCGCACATTACATATTGCGAACTTCTGTTTTATTTATTTTATTTGCTTTGTGGTAATCTCATCAAGCTGATTAATTAAATTATGAGTATCATACATAAAGGTAGCAACGAGCATGTATTCTACCTTATGGTAAGTGATAATTGCCGTCCAAGGACATTTGTTATTAACCCAAAGACGATTGATACGTACCTAAGGTGAACGGTGAACTACATAAAGTCGCTTTCTCTGAGGACTTACATGTTCGCCTCGTGTGTTGCCTCGTCTGTGTAAGTGTAGCCGGCAAACCCACCTTTCAAAAATCTAAACGGAAGAGATGCTTTACACATGATTATACGGATGGCGGTGGTAGGTCCCTGATTGAACTGCACTAGTGCTACCATCTGAGTCTAAAAATTGGCTGGGCTGCAAATATAACTTCTAACACACAAAAACTATACACATCAGACCGGTAAAGCGACTATGCCACGCGGCTAGTAAATAAACTAACTACATTATTAAAATCATTACCATAAAAATATAATCTGTTTAATGGGTTAAAGTGCCTAATCAATCCGTATCGATATCAATCTAGTTGTAAATTATTCGTTTCAAAGATTCTTAGCCATATTTTACTATGTATATGAATATATAAAATTGACGAGTCCGTTTGTATTACCTACTATTAACCAATATTTTATTTTTCTTATCGCACGAAAGCAAATGCATTATAGATGTAGCAAACTAGCATGTAGTGTATGTGGAATTTGATGCTCACTGTTGCAGATGATATCTATTATTAATCCCAAATAAGAGTTCTACCTCAAATCAACAATGGATACCTTGTTACAATGAAAATTAAATTAATTTAGATCGCCTTATGAATAATGATATGTGTACCTTCCTTCATCCTTAACTAAAACAAGAAAGATATAGAGGTAAAATTTCAGTGGCACTAAAAAGATTATTTCGCTCGGAGATTTGGTTTGGTTTTTTTTTATTCCGATTAAGCTCTAAGTTGGATACTAAGTTTAAGCTATTAAAAACTATGGCATTTTCAGATTTTAATAGGATATAATTAGCAGCTAATAAAAATTCAATACATAATTTAAAGTGAGTAAAATTCGAAAAATAATTCGCGCAGACCCATACGTGCGGAATTATGCGGGAAGCTTGATTAGGAATAAAATGGCGGACCACGTGTCACTGTCAAGACGGATAAAGTAACCCACATTTTTGCATTTCCAAGACTGTTTAAGAAATCACAAGCGCTTTAATGGCTAAAGTATTTAAATAAAGCTGTTTGCCTAGTATGTGACATACGATCTTTGCAAGTTATATTGCGTCGTTTTTTTAATTTATTAGCTGCTTAGTTACGAGTAATTTTATTTGTTAAACAACTGAATAACCAAAAAGGTTATTTTTTTATGTATTTCTCCTAATTTATTTGTGGAATGTACCAAAATAAATCAACGAGTTATAATAATCATCGATTTAAACACATTCTTAAATATCGATATGTTTGAATTGTATTTACATGTATTAACATTCATAATTCTTGTTTTTATCAGAATATTATAAACAATACATTTCTAAGCAATTAATGTTATTAATTAATGGTTTTAATTTTTTTCTGTATTTTTTATACATTTTCTTTAAAACACTAACCAGCTAGTATAAACCAGCAGAATCATTAAAAAACCGTGGGTGTTTAAAGCCGAAACGAGCAACAAAAGTGGCTATCTATCAATCTTCTAAACATAAAGAACGTTACCCATCACAGATTACAGCTCCCATACAAGGCACCGCTCGCGTGACTTGTTAGATCACGAACCAGTGGCGAGTGCGACTGAGTTAATTGGAATGCCCATATTATTTTTCTTAAGAAATCAGTCTAAACGTTTGCAGAAATTTATGGATTCTTGGATTTAAGAGTTGAGTTCCTATTTAGTCAATATCCTTCATTTATTCATCAGATGACTCCGATGATGACTCATCAGTAATTATAATCCTATTACGATCGAAAATTGTTAGCACTTTTTGCATGATTTTAAGAAATATTTTTTATGTGACCTGTCTTTAATCAAACGGCGATATGGATAAGAATAATTGTTCCAAAATAAGAAAGAGGAATATTTATCTAAAAAATACAGATTTAAATATTGCAAACGGTAAATCCTATCCATTAAAATAATAAAATCATTTGTGAAAATATTACTCTACACTATCATTTGTACCCGTCTATTAGATACTCGTCCACTGCTAGGGGTCTCCCGTAAAGTTTTTAGGTTGGGTTCGGTTAATTTATAACTCGTAGTTAATTATTCGGTTGACGAAATCTATGTATGTATACAATTTAGATGTCCAGGCCACATATTATCTCATTATTCTAGTAAGAATTGTTGTAAATCTATATGCAATTTTACAATGTATGTAAATAAAAAAATGGTTACTAATTTATGCGTTGAAACATTTTTTTTTTAATAGAAGCAATCGAATTTACACAGAATAGAAACCTGATGTGTCGGTTTTATCGATTGTAAAAGCCAACGTACAACCAACACATACAATGAAAAATCAAAACAAAAGTCTGCTCTGTTTTGAAATTGATTATATATATTTTTTATTCATCATAAAAAAATATTATCGTAGACCGTTGGTCGTGAGACATTTGCATTTCAGCCGCCTACGTTGTGCCGACGTGAAGATAAGTTAAAATGGCTGATATATTGCAATGATAATTGAAACAAGTAGATGCTTTTATTTTTTAAGGTTCAAAAAAGGATCTCAGTTTGATTGTGTTTTTTAGTGTTGTTAAGTAATATGTTTACTGATTGTGGTCCTATTTTCATGTACCTGCGTTAAACATCTGAAACTGGCAAAAGGGAGTTAGGGCGAAGTAAATGTAGGACTTTGACTGTCACAACATTTAGCTATTTGCTATACCTAGTTTGTCTATCTTTAATCACAGAGAAATCATAGTAAAGAGTTTGTTAGGTGATCAAATATTAATTAGTTATTATTTATTAGTAACGTGGGATGTAACAGTAAGCACAAAATAGTTTTGTGGATGCAATAGTCATAGTCTCTTCTATGTCTATTCACCGTATTCCTTCATAGACGGTGACTACTTTTCATCAGGTGGGTATTGCTGGGTTTTGTTATATTTAAAAATATCTTCAACCAGGAAATGACTTTTAAGACCCATCCTGTTATTATGAATTTAAATCGATCCGACTTCTCATGTGGAGATTGAGTACTTGACTAGAAGTAACATAGGCCGTTTTTTATAAAAATCAAAAACCAAATCAAGGTTTTTAAAAACCCAAAGACCTTGTATGTTTAACGTATACACGGATGCAGTCGCACTAGAAAGCTGTTATCTCATAAAAGTTGTAAGCTATTATTCTGGGAATGCAAATAGTAGCCTTCGGAATCCATCATAAGTTTTCCCGTTCGCTTGTTTTCCTAGAAACCTGTTAATAGTTTCTGCAATTATAATTAAACTTGTACAATAAACCGCAGAGAGGCGTAGGAATTAATTGGTTCTGACTTCATCCAATAAACACGAACTATTTCAATGAATGGTCTGGGACCACAGTACCAAACTCCATTAGATTCGCTAAGACGCAATAAGTAATGGTCACGAATTGTCAACAAAAAGGGCAGGTTTCTTATAATAAGATCCACGATTACGCTTAAGCTAATAAGAAATGGTATTTTTAAACGTAAAAAATAAACAAAAAGAAATACCTTATAAAAACATTGACAGCATATTTAGTGGACACTAGCTCCTGCTTAAGTGCACTTTAATGCACATAGTACTCGCTATATTCGAGCATACTATATTTACTTCATGGATAAATAGGTCGATGTCTTTGTTTTTAATATTTTTATTTACATTAACTTAGACCCAACACAGAGGACAGGCTCCTCCGTGACTCATTTTTAGTCTGTGAAAATACAATCTATAGTTTTTTTATGGAATTACACACACGACTCGCTAAGTGTGTATTTTATATAATATTTTAGTACTTAGTCTTACATTTTGTGTGCCGCGGATTTGATCGCATAATATCGCAAATATACTTAAACACGAGGCGAACATCTTAGTCCTCAGGGGTAGCAACGCATCTGTGATCAAACGAAGGTATGACTCAATCGTACTTGATGATGATTATTGATGTCCATGGGCGGCATTTGCCACTTACCACATGCTCGTTTGTTACCTTTACACAATAAAAAAAGGCACACATTACTGCGTAGGGATTTAATAATTGAAGAAGATCTTAGGGCCCTCTGTAAGACAACTTCAGACACACTTCATACTTTCACTTTTTTCCGCCTTATAACAAAAGCTCTAAGCGTTAATTTTTGTTCTGGAAAGCTAGTAACATCATGTAGGCTGCATGCTCATAGAAGTACGAAACCTATACTATACACCATACGTAGGTATAATATAGTATAGTGTTTAATATAAAAATGTTTTTCTTCCGTTTCGATCTTACGATAGCGGTTGGCGCTAAACGAATTATCATGCAAACAAATAAATTAACACCTCGATGTAGGGTGTTTCTGCATCTCGTAAATGCTTTAGTTATATTATTTTTACTAGCTGTGCTCGCGGCTCCGTCCGCTACCCCTCCATTTAGGGGTTGAATTTTTATGGCCTAAAAACCTGGCCAGGGGTCTTCTCGACAGTTTAGTCAAGTTTGCATCAAAATCCATTAAGCCTTTTACGTGATGCGCGGTCAAATAAACAGACAATCAGCTTGTTCTGTTATCAATTCTAAGTATCCCCAGCCAACTATTTTTCAAATATCTTCCATGTACAGACTTTCCATGTACGACCCTCTTTAGCTTTATTATATGTATAGATAGATAAATGTTTTTATCCTTCGGTATTGCCGTTTAAAATTCTATTATAATCGGACTGACGACCTGAAGTCATGTCATATCTGAAGATGCCTGAGGGCAAAGCATTTTACTTAAAGATTATTCAGCACATTAAACGTGTATTCTTCTTAAATTTAGAATGCATCGTGTAAGTGACTATGGCTATTATAACAACAAATACTTAAAACAAAATTCAAAACAAAATATGGGACCCTATACAAAAACTTGTATTTCCGGCTTATTATCTGGAACTGGAACATAAAAAGCTAAATTCTGATTGGCTACAATGCTATCTGTTTCTACAGAACCCTTCGTCTATAGGTATACGACTTCAGCTCTCACTTGCCGATCATTATTATCTCAGATTGTTCGGATCAAGTGTTCCGGTAAAAAGTGCTTGTAAAACCACAAAGAATATTCTGTACTTTAATTATACATCTCAAAACATTATGACACAAGAAAAACTATTTTGAATAGGTCCAAATGAGGCCCGGTATTTTACAAGGTCTGTCTTTGATTGAAATCACAATAGGCTATCGTATTATGGAAATTAAAAAACTATTCACAGTATGTTGTGTTCGCCAGGTGTGATTGACGCACGTAAAATATTAATGTCAAGTACTAAGCACGATTTGTTGATTTCAAATATTATTTTCAATATCTCGTGTCTAATAAAGATTGAAATGCCTTTTTTATCATATAAAGGTTTCTATCATAGTTTTCGTCCCCAAGTATCCTTTTATTTTTAGCAGGTAGCAAACAAGCTTGCTGCCCGCCTGATGGTTAGTGATCACTGCCGCCCATAGACATAAGTAATCACTTCCAAATACGTTTGATTCGCTCCCGAGGTTAACCACAAATGCTTTGCTTCCCCTATGAACTAATGGTCCATATACTATGGTTAATATAGCCGGCAATCACGCCTCTCCAAATGGAAACATAATAATTGCTTCACGGAGGATTTTGCGGGTGGCGGCGATACCTCCGCGATTGCAGTACACAAATTTCAAAACCTAAGTATTTGCTAAACAACCGCAATGTAAATATATTAATGTCGCTGTCGATAGTTAATTATTTCCAATTATTTCAAGAAAAAGGTCGATTACAGTCATATAAGTGATAGTAAGATAAGTGATGGTTCATAAACATCAGTTGTATTTTTAAATTTTTAATCAAATTCCAAAGCCAACTTCAAATAACAACTTGATAAATTATTTGCATGTACCTAAATTACACCGTCTTTTTATTTGTTGTATCAATATTTTGTCCAAATAAAAATTAGTTATTCCGGTCGGATCCCCAAAACTGATACCCTAGGGGATCAGTTTTATTTTCTATTCCGCTTTGATCCCCTGTTAAATAAAAATATTAGAATAATTGTGTTATTTACTGTACATATAACAAAAATGCTATGTAAATATATGTGTAGTTTGCAACAGCCTAGCCTTATATGGGATAAAATCACCATAATTGGTCAACAACGGGCTAAATATAGAGTAACGTAGGCACAGACAAAAAACAATCCAGTTGGTAACCTCTTTATTTTTTATTGTCTGATAATAATGAATTACTTTATTTTTATATATATTATTATATTTAATATCTACTGTAATCATTAAGACTCCAAAAATATATTTACTGAGAATTCAGTAATCAGTTCAAGTTGGTTAAGATACCAACGTTTAAAATCATATTAGGTTAATCATTACCTCATCTGTTTGGGCAAGAACTTGAGACCTTTTTAGGGTTCCGTACCCAAAGGGTGCCAATCTATTAGGTACTATTACCTACTAAGAATTCGTTTTCTGTCCGTCCGTGTGTCACAAGGCTGTATCTCTCGAGCCGTAAAAGGATAATTGTTGATTTTTTTAAGAATAAGTGTTACTATGGTCGCTACAACAACAAATTTATTTAAAAATATTTTTTTTATTCTGAAAAATCTACAGTCTTAAACTATTTTGCTCTGAAAAATCTACAACGTACAAGTATAACGCCATTTAGTGTTCATCTAACATTTCTACTTACAACGCCATCTGCAGGCATTCAGCTCTGAACCCTTCGCGTGCGAATCCTACCTACACTTGACCGCTTTTATTGCAATAAATCATTATTAATGTCCGCCACAAAGCCAGCGCCGTCAAGCGTAAAGAATAAATGTTAAAGACGTTATAAGTTTTTTTCGCCAAAATCTGTCAATTGCTTATTTATTGATTGGTATAATGAGATTTTTTATTAAATACAGGCTTTTTCCCAAATGACGCAAATCTTAATTTGCTACGTTCGACTACGAATGGACAATCGAGAGATTGACGATTTTCGTAGAAAAGACGTAGTTACGTTTTTCTTAACCTTCCGATATTACTTGTTTGTTACTTTTAACCATTCAAAAGCAGTGATAGCGTAGTAGTTAACAATCGATAACAATCGATATCTTAGTTGTTTGGGGGTAGCAACCGCAACTTCAGATACAATTCAATCATACTAGAGTTAGTGACATGTTTACGAGGCCCGCTTACCATCTAATGTAGCATACGTTTGCTACCATTACACAATAAATATTACTTTTGTATAGAGATGAATAATGTTTCTTAACGAACTCATTTAAAACAAACTATATTAATAAGCATCCAGCAAATTTTATTATTCGTATGAACATTGAGATGAATGTTTCAATAGACTTTGATGTCATTTACCTGATGATACGTCAGTGATGGCTACGATCTCCCATAGTTCATTAATATAGTTTTTATGTGGTACATCTTAGCTTTTACGGTTTCGTACCCAAATGTGCTACCGGGACCCTATTTGTATA
>DWNR01001355.1:0-15350 GCA_018250455.1 Polygonus leo
TACTGCGGGAAAATCGCTCATTCCTACGGGAAATTCAGTATATGGCAGAACAACGTTTGCCGGGTCAGCTAGTTATAGAATATAGCCATTTACAATTAAATAATTACAATAGTAATTCCCTATAACTCCATTTGATATTAATTCACAAAATGTACCTGAGTATGTACAAGTCTTTACCTTTATTAAAATTCGTCAGAAGCCCGATACGTGCATTCAATTAAGGCGTTTCGAGTATAACGTGTTTCATCGGGTTTGCCGAAGCCACCCGAGGATTTAAGGCGAATGCCGTGCGTACCAGAAATCACAATCTCTTCAGGTCAATCTCTGTAGGTCACTCTGCTAATTGGAATGTGTCCTTTGGTTTGCGAGTAAACTACCGACATGTAAGCAGTTGTGGCGGGTCTGTGGCATATCTATACTAATATTATAAAGCTAAAGAGTTTGTTTGGTTGAACGCGCTTAATGTCAGGAACTACTGGTTCGAATTGAAAAAATATTTTAGTGTTGGATAGCATATTTATTAAGGAAGGCTATAGGCTATATAAGATCACGTTACGATCCATTAGAGCGGATTATCAACGAAAAATATTGCAAAAACGGGGAAGATGCGCGATATATTTTATTAGTCAAATCAAGATGTCAAGTCTAGTAAAATTAAGTGATTAGACAATTTTAAGCGAGGGCCGTTATGCTAATAATAATAGAATTAATAATTAAAGCTGTATAGCTTTTTCTATCAGTTAAATAATTAGGCATTGCCAGGGTTCATCCGAGAATTTACCGTGAATGCCGTGCGTGTCAGTCATCACAATCTCTTCGCTCTAGGTCACTCTGCTAATTAGAATGTGTCCTTCGGTTTTTGAGTAAACTACCGACATGTTACCAGGCCAGGTGAGGCCAAAGACCGTTTTTTTTTTCGTTTAAAGGTAAGTGGCCACTGCCGCCCATCGACATCAGTAATCATCCCCAAGCACAATTAAATCATACATAAGTTTGATCACAGATGCGTTGCTGTTACAGATGCGTTGCTACCCATGAGAACTAAGTTGGCTACCTTGTCTGTAAGTATAACTTCCACTTTCAGTTCCACTTTCATAACTCTCCTCATACAAACACGCCGATTTCGGAGACTCTTGACACCTCCTTCAGACAGCACACGATCAATTTGAGCATGAAATGTCAGTCTGGTATCTACATCCGTCCACATTCGTCCATGTTAATAATAGTTTAGGAAGGTAAATTTCCATTAAACTAAGGAATTAAAGATTCAAGCTGTATGGTTTCTTTCTATCAGTTAAATAATTAGGGTCTGCCGGAGTCTGCCGAGGATTTTTTTTATATCTAAACCTGGCGATAAGGCAGACGGGCTACCTGATAGTAAGTAGTCACTGTCGCCTATGGACATTTGCAACATCAGAGGGCATCGCCAATTTAAGGCGAATGCCGTGCGTATGTACAGTACCTAATCATAATCTCTGCGCTGTACTCTGCTTATTGGAGTGTGTCCTTTGGTTTTCCTGTAAACTATAACATGTAAGCGAATGTGGGGCATTTTAAAATTTTGATACAGCTTAAGAATCGTTGATATGATGTTATGTAAGCGACATAATGGTGGAGTAAAGAAGTCAGGAAACAAGCAATGAGAATTTATATGAAGAGGCGAGACAAGAAAAGTAGACCTTAATTCTTCTGGTGGTGATTTAATACACACAAACTTTATTTTTTTCTACGTATGGATTTCATATTATATAATATTTTAAATAAATGTTGAAGTCAATAAATTTCTTCTTGTAAAAAAAATGTCGTTTTATTAAGTTAAAGATAAGAGTAATTTAATTCTGGGCATCAGAATTTAATTATTTTATTAGTTGTTTGGTTGAAATAATACCCGGGTCTATTTCACATTGCACATTTTTTATACTGAAAACAAAATCAGTGATCTGTTTTAGATACAAGCGAAACCATTCAAATGCATGCTACTATTGCAACAATATTAATTCATGTGTAATAGGTAATCAGTTCATACAAACGGAATCACAGCGTAAAGGTTTGATATGTTGCGAACGATATCACAGGGGCGTTACTAATGGATGAGTTGCGCGGAACACGGGACTCGGGACAGGGGACGCGGGGTCCGGGATTTAGTATCGATGCGTTGCTTATTTAGTTACGTGTGTAAGATTCTATTTCAATATGTTAAATCTGTCTTCGAAATACTTTGTTATAGAAATAAAGACCAAAATGTTCACGTTTAATAAATTAAATTCAATAAGGACAACAAAGAAATCATGGATAAATAAATGAGATAAATTAATCCAAGATTTAGTATCGATGCGGTGCTTATTTGGTTACATGTGTGAGATTCTATATCAATATGTTATGTGTATTTATTAAACGAATAATTTTGACTTTATTAGACTTAAATTTGTCTTCGAAATAGTTTGGCATAGAAAGAAAAAAAATTTCACTTTAATAAACTAAATTCAATAACATTTTAAGGTTAACTTAGGATGACTTTATTATTAAATAAGTAGGCGAGCCTAGTCTTCATGACAATCATAAATTGATTATTTTTCTTAACTTATACCTATATTTGTGAAAGAATGATTCGTATTAGATAGCAGTAAATTAACTCAAATGCATGCTACTACTGCAACAATAGTAATTCATGTGTAACAGGTTATTAGATCGTACAAATGGAATCACAACATAAAGGTTTGATGTATCGCATACTATATCACAGGGACGTCACAAATGGATAAGTCGCGGGACACGGGACGCGGGATGCGGCATTCGGGACACGGTACACGAGCCACGATCTCGTTGCTTATTTAGTATCGATGCGATGCTTATTTAATTACGGATGCAAGATTATATTTTAATATGTTACCTGTATTTGTTGAACAAATAATTTTAACTTTTGTAGATTTTTAACCTGTTTTCGGGAAACTTCGTTGCGGAAATAAAGATAATAACGGCCTCATGACTTTTAAAGACAATTAGGAAACATTATGTTTAAATAATTGAATTAAATGTGTAATTTTAAATAGAAGCTAAACCACTGAAATGCGTGCAAGCACTGCAACAATATTAATTCACGTGTTACAGGTAATCAGTCTATACAAACAGAATCACATCATAAAGGTTTGATATGTCGCGAACGATATCACAGGGGCGTCACAAATGGATGAGTCGCGCGGAACACGGGACACGGAACATGAGGCACGTACTCATCACTTATTTAGTATCGACGGTTTTGATTCTATTTCAATATTTTATCTGTAATTGCTAAATAAATCTTTTAGAATTCAGTGGATTTTAAAGATTCAGGTAAATGAATACATTATTAAATATTTAGGATTGCCAACGACAATCAACATTTAAACCTTTATCACAATTATTTTCAAGGAGAGATCTATGTCTAACAGCATGAAATATGATACGTAATTATTTTTAAATACCTATACGTAAACATGGTTTCATATATTAAATCCTCATGGTTAAAACGGTTTAAAAGCAAAGCAACTGTTAGTCCACGTAGGTAATAGGATTAATTTTATAGAGGCATGATTATCAGCTTGAATCGGGTCGAGCGGGCTAGGCGAGGGCGGGCGCGATTCTCACACTCGAGAGATCACCTGAAAGTGTACCACTTAATAACTCACATCCTCTCTCGGCTCACTGGGCACCGCTGGATCGTCACATATCTCTAAATATGACCGCCCGAGCGTGGAGTTTCACCAGTCGTTGATTGAGCGCAAGCCCCCGTGCCTGTGACATATGTTCAGTCGACGCCACTCGGTGGAAAATGTTGTGATATTGATGCTTAATTTGCTTTGATATCATAGGTATCAACACTGGTATTAACTGTGTAGATTGTTATCTAAAAATACCATCGCTATATGTCATCAGACTATCAGAATATTTATTTAAATTTAATTTATTCTGAACTCCAACTAGATTAACATCAATATTAAATTTACCTAGTTATGAAGGATATTATAAAGGTTTACTTGTTTATTTAATAATTATGGAATGTGTTTCAAATATTTGTTTTATAATGCAGATGGCTCATCTTTATATTTCGTACCTACTACCTATAAATATTTTAATAGAACACAGTATTTTCCTACATGTTTTCCATAATAATGCCCGTAACGACATTACAGTTTATATCTCGGTGTTGTGCAAGGTTTACTTAACGATAATAAAGTACATGGAACTATTGAAGAGTTTAATAATATTCATTGGGTTCGGGCAATTTTCCGGGCGAGCGGCGCCGCGTCTTTGATCAGCACCGACTAGCCCGAGAAGTCAAATTGACGAAGTAACTATAGCTTAACGAGTCCTTAAAGCTACACAGAATAATTTGATTTGTTTTAAATTCCATCTCTCAATATAATCCTCAAAGATAGCTCAGCTGTTATTTACAAATTTAATACACAACGGAGCCAAATTGCCGTAAGTCGTTCGGGAGACCGCACCGAGAGATCTATCAGCATCACTAAAAGCATTTTCCAAAATACTTGTTCCCAAACGTAATTCAATTTTACACCCCAAATAAGTCACCCACAAACACGTGTAGGTTGATAATCCGTCGTTTGTCTTCCCTCGTATGCGTGTGTGGAGGGACGCTTCCCTTGGAGCCGAGGGCTGGAGGGGTATACGCGCGTCTTGGAAGGTGAGCGGCTCGCCTTTTAAACATTAGTTCCGGTTTGAATGGTAATTATGCATAGCACAGCGATCACAATAGGCACCTCTAAGACTCAAAACAGCTTATATGTGGTTCAGTGGGTTCCAATGAGCCATGATGGACAACAAAACCTATACGTGTGTATTTCATATGCAAAGTAGCATTAAAATTATTTGCTTGTGAATTAACACTGTGTTTTAATAAATAATCGGAAAAACAACATTAAAATAAATTCAATATCCCGAATTTATCATCCATAAATTTTATCATTCATAATAATATTGAATTTATGTGTTGCGGTAAATTTGTGTCTCTTCAGTTTATTTGCAATGCGGCGGGTATTATTTTATTTAAGGGGGTGAATATACATTTATTGAATAAATGTATATTGATATTTTACTATATTAACAATCCGTTTTCTATAGATTAGTTTCTTGCGATGATAAATCCAATCTATTGCGGAAAATCACAAATTTTATCAAAAAATAAGTCACTCCCTAGATGATCAAAGTGTCTTGAGTTTGGGATGGGTAAATTGATGTTTACAATTCGCATTACATTTAGTTAGGAAAAGGGAACTTAAGTGATATTAGCACTTTTTTAGTGTAGTTCCATTTACTTTAAGGTCATAATAAATTTCATAACGCAGAACATAATTTTATAAATGTAGTGTTATAGCGTATATTGATTATAGAAATAAAGAATTTCAAGTAATGTACCTACTAGTAAGAGCATTGAGACATCGTTTTCACAAAATATATTTGCGAATGTTATCTACTTCAATATCCCAAATGGGCCAGTCAGAAAAGAAATAAACAAGTAAATCACTTACCTTTGAAGTGTTGCAAAGTGGTCCAATTGGCTTTTCACGTCAATCGGCGGAGGTGACACAAGAGCTCTCCACTCCTTCACAGTAGTAGGAACATTGATGTAGACTCTTGTCTTTGCCTTTTACTTCAGTAACTTAGATGTTTATTTTCCTCAATTTATTAAGTACTTAACGATCAAAATCAAAATCAAAACTACAGCCAAATTTGGTGGAGTCTATTATCTGCACGTAAAGAACAAAGAGTCATTTCATTTTATTCACTGAAGCCATTTGAATTTATTTTTCTTAATTCAAGCGTCAAAAAAACATTTTTTTAACTGTCATAGGCCGGTTATTAGACCTATGATAAGAAGAAAAAAAAACTTTTTAAAAAAAGAACGAGCACAATTTAGTCGCGTGTGCTGTGAGCGATGCTAAGCGCGTGTGCGGTCAGGTCACGGGTTGGGGACGTCCGGTGATGTCGCGCCCTTCCGGTTGCGCGCGCGCCTCCGACCGTGACCACATGTACCATGCTCTGATAAATGTATATAAAACCTATTCGTATTTACTTATTCAATAGGTAGATAGGTTAGACAGATACTTCAGATATATTATCAATTTATAATTCGAATGGGGAGGTCCCACCCTCATGTAAACCAGTTCTTGTGCTTGTATTAGAGAGATGTTGTTTTCTTATTTAATCACGAAATAGTTTAGTTCATAGAAAACAAACAAAAGACAAGAGGCGAAGATCTAAGTTTTCAGAAATAGCAACATATCTTAGGTCAACATGTGCTATGTACTTTCAATCTGGGGTTGATTACAAACGAATGTAAGACAATAAATTATCATTTACTGTCAGGCGAACTACATGCTTATTTGCTATTAGTTTTTGATGCGTTTCGTAAGTAGAGACTAAACTATGAATTAATTAACTTTTAGAGGCATTCGAGCACGACAACCTTAAAATCTAATATAGCTGTCTTTTAATCTAAGAGCAAATGATCGTCTTTTGTATTACAAATATACACGTTGTATGTTGAACTATATAGTATTATAACGGCCTTTAAAAAAGGAGATCTATAGTTCGACTAATTTATTTCGATGTATTTGCTTTTTCTTACAACGAATTTATGTATTTTGTGATGATTATTTGATATTAATGTACATATAAATAACATAAGACTATCATTAAGACTGTCAATAGCCTTGTGTTAATTGGAAATTGGTAATTGACGAAAGAAATATACATTTACAGTTATTCGATCCGACATAGATGAATATGATAATACTATATTTTCAACAATTGTCTCTGATCTATATATCTATAATTAATTAAAATTATGCTGAACTATCTATAATTATACACTATATTAATCCTACATTAGGCTGTTCGTAGTCCATTCAGATCACGTATTTATGCACTGTCTTAGCGGAGGATCTGAGAGACTTAGTGTAGTCAATGCAATTACCGAATATTAGGTTAAATGTTGCCACTAGACGCACTTACCTATCGAGATACAAACTTGTTACTGACCTCCTCGGGCAGGCACTTAGGTCATGCTACTTGGGTACATTATACTATATACATAGTTTACTGAGACTGGTCAGTTTATTTCGCGGAACTCCTTTCAATATACCAGGTGGTGGTGGTATATGTGGTGGCATTTAGTTCTACTAGGTGGTAGAACTCGTGTAGTTCAACTGGGAGGTACCACCGTCACCCTCATAATCTTGCGTGAAGCAATTCTGGTGTTGAGGTTTGGAGAGGCGTGGTTGCCGGCTATACTTATATACGAGGCGAGTATTTTAGCACTGAGGGGTAGCAACGCATCTGCGATCAAATTTAGGTGTGGTTTAATCGTACTTGGGCATGATTACTGACGTCTATGGGTGGCAGAGACCACTTTCCACATACTGCAAGCTCGTTTGCTACCTTTATACACTAAAAAGTTTAAAGTAAATATGCTATCTGTATCAAAATATAAATCAAAGGGTGCGCTTGACGTTTTAACCTCTGTTAGACCAGTTAGGTTAAAAAACCTTATCGCAGTTTAGAGCTTATTTATTTTAAATCTATTTTTTCTATTTTTTCTCAGAAAACGGATAGTATTTATGGAATATAATTCCTTCGCTAGTTTCTAGCTTTTTAATTTTACGAACATTTGAGTAGGTCTTAGTTTATCTTAAGGTGTTCCAGTTCTGAAAATTAAGGTACTAAATGTTTACATGAATAAAAAATATACTATTTATTATCTATCTAATAAACATACATATAAAAGAAAACATATAAAAGAAATGACTTTAGCAGCATCTCATAAATCAATATCTTATGATAAGATTATTTTAATAGAACATTATATCGCACTACAATGATTTATATAGTATAATAATTGATTAAATGATGCATTGAATATAATGATAAATTAATTTTCTTTCTGCAAAAGCCGAAGGAAAAGAGTTTCGAAGGCTAATTAATGAATTACTTCACGTAACTTTGGCTTATGCGTTTAGACTACAGTATTAATTTATTCCCTCTAAGAATATAGGATACAGGTAAAAGTTATTTATTACTAACAACTGAGAGAGCCAGGACAGCAATCCGACAAACGACATGAGTTAAACTGTAGACTTTTTTATCGTTAAAACGTAGTAAACGAGCATGCAAGCCACCTGATGGTAAGCGGCCACTGCCGCCCATGGACATTAGTAGTCATCTCCAAGTACGATCGACACAAGGTTGACCACAGATGAGTTAATACCTATGAGGACTAAGACGTTCACCTCGGTTGTAAGTATAACCGGCAACCACACTTCTCCAAACCAAAACACAATAAATTGCTTCACGGAGGATTATGAGGGGAAATTATAATTGAATCGTACTCGCAGTCATACCATCAGGTGTAGGTAGCTCGTCTCGTGTGTAAGTATAGCCGAGTATGGTATGGTTACTATTACGTATTACTTATAGTTTACAGCACGTGCGAGTAATAATGCACCGTCTTAGTCGTGCATCGGAGGAAAGCTAATTAGTGTAGTACCTGGTTCAATTACCGAATATTGGGTTAGGTGCTGGGTGCAGGACGCACTTAGTCGACGTACAAACTACATAGTTACTGTTCCTCGGAAAGGCAATATACCTATTTCTACCTGCTAACTACTCGTACCCACTATCTACGCTATATCTATAGGTTGATTTGGATATAACACTTAATTTCTTCAGAAAATCGCTCACAATCCAGAAGTCAAGTGTAGAGACTAGCATACGCGTAATATATAACATGGCGTCTTATATATTCAAACATAGCATTCATGGCTATATATGCAGCCAAACACACAAAAAAAATGCTCGATATGTATACCTTATTTAAGTGTGTAGTCTTTTATTTATATTTGTGACTATGTGTTTATGGAACTTTATGAACTATTCATACGGAAGTATGACTATGTTTTTCTGAATTGCATTTTTAATAACGGTTTATAATTTTAGTCTTGTAGTCAACTATAAAATCTGCTTTTAGTAAAAACATGTGATAAAAGATAAAACACTACTGAGGCCCAAAAACTTTAGTTCAAAGTCCTACAAGAGGGTGAGTACTTTAACTCAAATTAGGTGTGGCATCGCTCAAATGTATGTAGAACACTGTTTTATTACAATGTAATTTTAAGGAATTATGACAATATTAAGTCAGATACACTGAAGTATTTGACTTTTAAATTGATACATGATACAAAAATAAATGGTAGTCATAAAACACTTCGACATTGAAAACCTCCCAACGAGTGTATTACGGCCTCTAATTGCACCATTTTTTGGCAAAATAGAGAACGAAACATGATCCACGAGTGAAGCAGTAGGGCAGTATGCACGGATATGCGCTCGGGTGACCAATGGCACTGTTACCTAATTGTTTCCGATCTCCTCTGAATGACTGCCGCGTTGAATTGACGAAAATTGAACACGTGAGTGGCTTATAAAAGGTATTCTCGTATTTTAGCTCGCTGTTCACAAATGATGCCAGAACGTGGCTCTGGAATATATTGCAACATTGCCATTAAATTGCTAATCTTTTAGTTGATATCGATTCGAAGATTCGTTTATCTTACTGACGGTGGATACTATATTGCACCCCATAATTATACGTAAGAAGGAATTACGTGTCACTATGTAATGTTATTAGAAATATACGTGAGTTGCAAGTAAGTAAGTGAATTCATATCAAGCTCTTTTTAAAGTTTAGCTCTAATGAGATTCGTATGCGACTAATGAATTCACTGTCGGCGACCGAACACTGGTCCTTGTTCTGATTAAGCGATTTATGTGTGGAATATTTAAAATCATCTCATTTTAAAGGATAATTTAAATTTTAAAAAAAATTGACACCTTTAGGGGTACAGTTATTCCAATAGTCCCAACCATGAAATACATTATGTCTATAAATTAATGAGAATTTATAAATAAATGAGGAATCGATTTCAAGTTAATAGGTTTTATCAGGTTAACGGTGATTATTTGTAATGGACAGCCATTATACTTAACCACTAAAATTTGTTTACAGCAGGGAAAGATATCATAAAACAAACCAAAATAAAGTATATTCGGTTGGGTTATGAACGTCTTTCTTTTTCGACGTTGGTTGAAAACTTACACTACATCTACCTAACAAAAAAATGTGGAAATTGTTGTGTGAGTTAAATTTGACACGCAGATAAAATTGATTGATTGTAAAAAGAGATTGTAAGTATTTAATGCACATGTTTTACAGTACAACATTTTTTTACCAACATGCTTAATATTGAGAACTTTTTTCAAGTTATAACATAGTTTGTATCTACGTAAAGGCCATGATTTGTATCTATGATCTGTGTACTACTATGAAGAAGAAATTTTAAGTAGGAAGAAGAATATTTATTTTAAGTACGCGAGAATAAAGATCAATTTTTCGAAGCTTCAGTTTATCTATATTTTCTCAAGAATCAACGCGTATGTTATTTTCTTCAGGTAGAACTCCTGACCCAGGTATTTGGAGTTTGTTATAGATTCCACTAAGATGGTAAATAATATACTGAAATTATAATGTAAAATGTATTACTTGGGTGGTCTGATAATATGAACATTTCCGGGCGTAATGTCTGTTCCATTTAATAAAAATTGGTATACGGATAATTTCATTAAAAGTAAAATGCATCATGTTGCTTCCTATAAACAATTAACAAATTAAAGCGTTTTAACGTAGCATCAGGTGGTCGGAATCCATTAGCATGTCACTATAAAATTAATACTCGTTTGTTTTTCGGGATACTTTGTACTGGATCTGTTTAATGCTTTATAAAGGTTCACTAATTAGTTTAAAGCGACCTTGTAATGAACTGAATTAAATTCGGATATCCCCAACTTTATTTAATTATGAGGTAAAAGGACATAGCTTGTAGGTACATTGTTTTAATTGGATTACTTTGGGAGTCTTAATATGATTTTTTTCGTACAGATTAACCAATGTTTAAGATCTTTATGTCTAGTGTCTACTCTCAAGAGGCTGTGGTTCGTTTTATTGCAAAATGAAATCAAGCATTTACTTTAAATATCGATTTTATTTTATAAGTCTCACATTGGCTTATTTGTATTGGATATGTTATCACGTCTTAACAGTTAAGTGTATAATCAATTAATAAATAAGTTATAATGGCTTCTTATCACTAGGTTTGTTATTTTAAAGCTTTTTACTTACATATGGTATCAATCAAAGAAAATTGAACTCAAAGAACCAAACTACAGACGTTTATACACAGACATACAGAATTTTCCTAGCTAAAATATTTTTAATTTACTTACATCTAGTTAAAATATCTAATGATCTGAGCCTGGTTTGTAACCATAATCCCATATATCCGCAAAGCATACACTTGAGTGGAACCTGTAAAACATGATGAGTGGCAAGCTGACATGACCAAGGATGGACCACGTCACTTTGCCGTAAAAGGCATATCTCTCGTCCAGGCTTTCTGGTGACTTGTAGGAGAAAGTATTGGTGAGCCACATGCCGACGTTGGCTATGAGAAGGAACATGAGCAGTTCCCGGCCTGGCTTCTGACGCCGCAGTATCTTGCTGTTGCTGCATCGCCGTAAGCCATCAATTAGGAGTGTGGTCTGGATCATTGCTTGTATGACCTAATGGTGCAATAATAATTAAATTAATTTTAAAAATACGTTTTTAAATTTTATACCGCAAATTTGAAACATTTAAAAAATTAATTTTTTTTGTCACATTAAATTTGTAGTAAAATATAGACATGATTGGCTACCTATTTTCTACTTAATAGTAGCAATTAGTAATACTAATAAAAGGGGGAAAGTACGATATGTAATTAACAACAAATCACTATTTCAAAAAATATTTACATTGCTATTGGAAGCGATTTGTTTGAAAAATATTTATCTACTTATGCTAACATCTGCATAGTTTAGGTGGTGTAATTTTTATGTAAAGGTAATACTAACAATTTGTACATTTTGTATAATTTTTCTTCCTTCCTTCCTATCTCATAATTCTAATGTTTGCATTTTAGTTACTTTTACATTGCTATTAGAAGCGATATGTTGGAAAAATATTTACCTACTTATGCTAACATCTGCATAGTTTAGGTGATGTAAATTTTATTTAATACCTATACTAAACATTTGTAAATCTCTTAATTCTTAAGTTTGCATTTTAGTTACTTTAAGACAAATCTTATCTAGTTTTGTGAAGAGAACTGCAGCAACATAATATATTGCATGTATTGAAAACGGTGTGGAAAGAAGCTTGTCACTTACCATTATTAGAGTTTCTACTATCTTAACTACATTGAGAATGTTAACTGTAGCCACTACAGTGAAAACTGTTTCCATGAAGAAGGCCGGCATACAAATGAAGAGAAGTACATCATCGAGAAGGGACATCGGGTGTTCATTGACGTCTAGTTTTCTGATCTGGTTGTAAGCTAGGAAAACTCCTATGAGCATTACGGCGTGCATTGCTAGTCTCGTACAGTCGTTCAACAGGTAGCCCAATTCAAAGAACATGTCTCTGAAATAGTGTACATAAATGTTAGACATGGTAAACGTTCTAATGTTATAATAATAATATTCACACGGTGTACTGTAGGGTATGAATTACCGAAACAGAATGTTGAATTCATTGTTTCTATATTTGTTTGTTCTTAGATTAAAAACAGAACAATTATTATGCTGCGCTAGAAAAGCCAAGTTGTCGTAAAAATAGAAGTAGGATGCATGTCCTCATATTAAATAAAAGAAGAATAAATTAACTGCGGGTAGGTTATTGTTAAACTAAATTATTGTAAAACTAAATTGAACTAATAAAATATTGTTTTGAATATCAACAAAAAATTAAGTAAAACAAAAGATCAAACGAGAGTGTAGTTCACCTGATGGTAAGTGATAACTGCCATCCATTAATATTTTTAATCAATTCCAAGTATGTTTAAATCATGCTTGTGGTTGGCTACATATGCGTTGCTACCCCTAAGGACTAAGTTCGCGTAAAACCACGCATCTCCAAAACCGAAACACAATTTTTGCTTAACGCAAGATTATGAGGGTGGCGATGGTACCTCCCAGGTGTAATAATAGAAGCTCCATAAATATAAACCTACAAAAATTATAGCAGGGAATAAATAAACTAAACTATACTCACTCTCCAACATTGCTGAAGATGAACCCTATTATAAGATTCCCTGCTACGATTACCAAGAAAACTAGGCCCAAGAATAGACCCTTGTTGGAGGCATGACAATCAGCATAGATGACTAAGTTACTTGTGAAGTCATTGTCTTCATTCGCAGTTGGTATCCTGAAAATATATATTGTTTATTTCAATTCAAACTTCACTCTAAGTCTTGAAATTATTATTATATGTTAAGATATTAAGAATTAAAATATGATGTACTGTAACCCCTCTCTCGTCTAATATGATCATAAGCTTATGTAAATGTAACATTTAAAAATTCGCATGTTTGGTTTTGGGTTTTTTGAAGAGTTTCCAGAATCATAAATATTTAAAAACATAAGTATGAGGTAAAAAAATCTTATACTATTTATATGTTTATTTGTATAGTTGTATTTATACACGATTGAAGTTATGTCACTTTGCATTTTTCCATATCCATTATCGGTTTTTTCTGTAAAATCATGTTATCGCTTGATGCATCGTTAATCGACTTATTTTGATCATCATCGTCGCATGTAGACGATATACAAAATAACATAAATACATCATCTGTGGCTGTGTGGTGTCGGCCGATTATTATACCCCGAATAGCACCACTCCCTCTCTTCCCGTGGATGTCGTAGGAGCCGACTAAGGGATTCAACCCATTTGACGGGCAGCAGCGTCTCTTGGGGTATTTAACATCTTACTGCGATGGTCCCACTGGTTGCTAGGTCAGACACCGCCTGGCGTAATTCCTTAAGGTGTCCTGCTTGGTGGTAAGGTCTCCTTGCGGGACCTGCCTGGCTAGCGACCACCCTCAGGCGCTGAAACCACCCTTAAAAACGATTCGTCGTGTTTTTGGTGGTGCGCCTGAGAGCCAGATGTCCCCCGCCCATGCATTTGTGATGTTTCTTCCGGCGTTTCCTTGGGTCCGGCGGGAGCTTGAAGCGTTGTTGTCTCATGGGGGCGTGGTATGTTGGCGCGGGGGCCAGGGAGACCCGGTGAAACGGCTGTCCGCTGGCCGCCCGCCGGTCAGTTGGGGACCCGAACCCGGGCAACACCTTTAACCTCTGGCCCGGGAGGCTGTCCCGCCAACCGGCGAAAAGTCCTGTTGCGCGGCTGTCTTGCCGGAGTAAGAGACCGGAGTGGAGCCAGGCAGCCGCGCACGGGGGGGACCGGGGGCCCTTCCGTCCCCCGCGCCAATAACCCACTCTACCCCCTTTGACACGACGTCATGGGGTCCGCGCTTTGACCCGGGGGATGTCGGTGGAGCGTTGCAAATGCATGAGCCCCCCTCTTTCTTCGCAGCAATTATGGGCAAACTAAAAAAGATGCAAGGTACTTCAGCGGCGATCCCCTCCACGTTTGTCGTGGACATGTGCAACATTAGGGGGATACATTCCAATTTAAATGCCGTCCACCACCACCTTGAGACGGCAAAGCCGGCTTTGCTCTTTTTAACGGAGACACAAATATCGGCTCCGGATGATGCATCGTATTTACAATACCCTGGCTACAGTCTGCATCATGTTTTTAGACGTCGCGCCGGGGTATGTGTGTACGTCCGGGCCGATATTTGTAGTCGACGTCTCAGTTGCCTGGAAGAACAGGACCTATCGATCCTGTGGCTGCGCGTGGACACGGGGAGCCACACCCGTGTCTATGCGTGCCTATATAGGTCCTACAGCGGAGATGAAGAGACAACTCGACTATTCGAGCACGTCCAGTGGGCGACTGACAGAATGCTGCAGCAGTGTCCCTCGGCAGAGTTAGTGATTCTGGGTGACTTCAATGCTCACCACGTAGATTGGTTGGGGTCTCGAATCACTGACTTTGCTGGGCGAACTGCGTATGACTTCTCTTTGGCAAATGGGCTCACTCAGGTTGTACCCAACCCCACCAGGGTCCCTGATGTTGAGTCCCATACTGCTTCTCTGCTGGATCTTCTGCTGACCACCCACCCTAACGACTACCGAGTGGTGGTCGAGGCTCCGCTTGGAACCTCCGATCACTGCTTGGTAAGTTCATCGTTACCCTCGCCGCATACGAAGGGGCCTCGGCTCCCAGTATCGCGGCGAGTTTGGCACTACGGGTCAGCAGATTGGGACGGATTCCGGGAGTTCCTGGCTTCCTACCC
>DWNR01001356.1:0-15350 GCA_018250455.1 Polygonus leo
AACATCTTAGTCCTCAGGGGTAGCAACGCATCTGTGATCAAACTTAGGTATGACTCAATCGTACTTGGGGATGATTATTGATGTCCATGGGCGGCAGTGGCCACTTACGATCAGATGGACTGGATGCTCGTTTGCTACCTTAAGACAATAAAAAAAAACTATAGAGTGGAAATTAAATTTAATTACTTAATTTTTTCTGGTCATTCTCTATTCTGGTATTCACTCATTAACTTCATGTAATTAATTATATCATTAATAAATAAATAAATATTTGACGTCCGTAGAAATCTTTTACGGATTTAAATGAAGTGTACGGGAGTGAACCTTTACCATCAGATGGACTGCATGCTCGTTTGCTACCTTTATACTAGCTAAACTAATAAAGACTTCTTAACTGAAATGAAGGTCACTGCGCCACTTTTCAAAGTATAAATAATAAATCATGAAAACAGCTTGTTAAATACTAAAACAGAAATTTCAAAACGAAATACGAATAGGAACTTCCGCATTGCATTCATAATTATTTCGTTTAGGGTTTTATTACTCCTCAGGGTAACATGCTTAAACAAAACTAGCAGGCAATTTTAGTTCTTATTCCAATTAGCAGAAGGTTTATGAAAGTAAATGTACATTTCGGCTTAATTACAACGTATGCATAGAAGTTGGTACACAACCTTGGAGGCAAGATGATATTGTTTTGCGGCAAGTTTCGTCACGTGAGGTTAAGAGAAATCAAGGACAAGAACGTTGCTTGTGATCGATTACGAATGCGTTGCTGCTTCTGTGCACTAAGGTGTTAGCCTCGTGTATAAACAGAAAATGTCTAGAAGTAAGAATCCAATTGAACCGCGGCCCGGGCTGAGTTTTTTATAATTGCAAATAAAAATATAATTATCACATACATTTTATTGCACGACAAGATCTCAAGTAAACCAACATACGTAAAAGGTTTTCAAAAAATTCAAAGACGTAAAGTCTACCAATTTGCACTTGCCTACGGTCCTTAATCCTAGTGAGAAAATACCCTTGATAGCTCAGACCGATGTACCGGTTCTAATAACTAACAATAATCAGTGAAATCATACATTTGACTGCATTTTTCCACCAAAAAAAAAAAAAAAAAACAATGTTCTAAAACTATGCGACGATGCTATAAAATAGTTTATAAACCTAAAGAACGAGCTTTATACCGTGCTGTTTATTTGTTTATGCTGGATAAAATGAAACTCGTAGTCACGATATTGCGCGAGAAAATGTCTTAAGTAAACTTTAGAACGTTTCCAAGACAACTATTCTGAGTATGCCATTATTTATCTATAGTACCTAATATCCACTGTCCATTGCTTGGAGAGATAAGATGTCATTAAGGGTCAAGAGGTCCATCTACTGTCGTCTGAGTCATTAAGCTTCCTGAATGCCATCCTCGGGAATAGTCGAGATACAGCTAAAGACATCTAAGTGATATCTATGTTCTGTGAATTTGTCCGGGAATCTTCAAGGACGCTTGGGAATTTTCAGAATTTTGTTAGAATTTCAAATAGGTTACAGTTAGATGTTTATGTATCATGTAATATTTATTTCATACTAGCTGTGCCCGCGGCTCCGCCCGCGTGGAATTCGGTCCACGTTCATATTATATAATATACTTCTGATATAAAAGTAGCCTAAGTTACTCCTTATTTCATCAATTCTCTGCCAGCGAAAGTACCGTCAAAATCGGTCCAGCCGTTCCAGAGATGGTCCTGTCATAATAAAAAATATTGTTTTTAAAAAAGTTAAAAAGTAATGTTGGTATGGTTTCTAATGTAGTTTTTCTAAATTTTTTAAATTTCAAATTTTCCGCGTAATTTTCCTAACGTTTTCTTCAAGAACACTTAACAATCATGACCATGTAACCATAGCAACATAACTTTTTTTTCTCACAAAATTTACAGCTAGTTGCTTATAAATGTCCGCCACGCAAGGTAAATCAGTTAGGTGGTGGGTTCTACTGCCTGGAAAACAAGAAAACGAAACGATGAAGAAAACTATTTGAGCCCAAATACATTGTCATTTCTAAGTTTCTGATTGTACGAAACATTCAGTGTTCGACCTTTAACTAAATCTCTCGCAAAACGCGATTCTCTTCTCGCAAAATGACCCAACTGACAGCCATGATGAACTGCCTCTTGACCCCTAACGATGCTTTCTCTTAGGACCAATTGGGTTATAACCAAGCAATGGCAAGGTCATTATATGTAATTTTTAGTTTAGCTTATTAGCTATTATAGTAAATCTAGTCAAACTAGAAATTAAATATAACCTTGCCATTTCCTATTCATTGCGAATTTTACGATTCCTAGCCAATGTGGAAAATATAATTTCGACTTATAATAAATACCAGATAAATGTTTTTTTACAACATAAATTCATTAGGCATCATTCATTATTTCAGAACTCCTTAAAGTTACATACATTTTCATACCTAAAGTTCCGGTTGTACGAATCCAATCTTATAGTATATATTTAACTAAATCTCTCGCTAAACGCGATTTGGCGCGCCTAATGACACAACTTGCTAGTTGGGTCATTAGGCGCGCCATGATGAACTGCCTCTTGACCCCTAACGATGCTTTCTCTTAGGAGCACTTAGGTAATAAGATATAGTAGTAAATCACATTAAATTCAAAATTAAACCTGAATTATCATGTGTATGAATTTATATTTTGAATTAACAAAAGAACACCAATATTATAAAATGACAGAGTTTGTTTGATTGAACGCGCTAATCTCGGGAACTAATAGT
The DNA here is from genome assembly GCA_018250455.1 of Polygonus leo. NCBI lineage: Eukaryota > Metazoa > Arthropoda > Insecta > Lepidoptera > Hesperiidae > Polygonus > Polygonus leo. Next base: position 2,786 of record DWNR01001356.1, read on the forward strand.
TCGAATTGAAAAATTATCTGAGTGTTGAATAGCCTATTTATTAAAGAAACCATAACTCTTGAAACCTCACAAACCGCTTTTTAAAAACTGCTACGCGACACGCATTTATTCCGCAGTAAATACGTAGTCTTGGGATGTATAGTTTTTTCATAACTCCTAATGCCTAACGTTCCGTTTGTACGAAATTAATGTCACAGTATATAATTATTTAACTACTCGTTAATCTCTTACTACACGCGATTTGGCGCGCCTAATGACCCAACTGACAGCCATGATGAACTGCCTCTTGACCCCTAACGATGCTTTCTCTTAGGACCAATTGGGTAATAAGCTATAAGTAAATCTAGCCAAACTAGAAATTAAATCTAATGACCTTGCCATTTCCTATCTATAGCGAATTTTACGATTCGGCTGCAGCTTTTAGGCCTTCAGAAAGAATCCTGTCGGAGCCAATTTTGGAAATGTAATTTTGATTTTTAACTTGGTAAATGTGTCTTTCTATCTCTATTTGAAGAACCAAATGGTCGTGTTGTTTACCACGGCCACTGCTACCTATGATATCTACGAGTACGTCAACCGTAGGAGAGACATGTCCTTTCTAGTAAATGTGATTCGGCAAATACGCCTTTTTCATTGAAACTAAAATTGCTTGTAAATAACTGCACTTCAGAGATGACTGAAACGTTGGCTACCAAATGTTTGTATCTATCTTGAGAACATCTATTTCTTTTGTACTCCCTAAACATACCCAAATTTTCATACCCAAAGTTCTGATTGTACGAAACACAGTATATCTTTAACTAAACCTCTAGATAACCGCGATTCGGTGCTTAATGACCCAACTGACAGCCATGATGAACTGCCTCTTGACCCCTAACGATGCTTTCTCTTAGGAGCACTTAGGTTATAGCTGTAGTAGTAAATCTTGTTAAATTACAAAATTATTTAATACCTAACCTATACTATAACCCTACCTACTATAACCTATACTACTCCCGGCGTCGGAGGGGGGCGCGCGAGGTGTCCACGGATCGAGCTCGATGAGTTCTAAAGAAAATTTCCAAAAAGTGAAAGTTTGGAAAAGTGATTTCCACAAAACCGCCAAAAAAGGTGTTTTTTGGAAATCGTGGAATTTTTTTTAAGTTTTTTTTTGCCTTATTAATGCGACAACAGCTTTTACACGTTTACAAAAAAGGGTTTTATAGGGACCAATTATAATGGAACGATTTAGCATCGTTTTTTATCAATTTTTGTTGTAGGCATCAATAAAGCACGCGGACTTCTAACTACACTAGAAGTCCGTACAATTCGATACAGGTACAAACATTTTAGGTCCATACATTTAAGGTAAACTTCGAATACGTCCTATTCGAAGTTTACCTTAAATGTGTTGCTACTCTTGAGCATCTAAATTAATGTATAACAGTCATGTATAATAATTGTAAATGATAAACTCTATTGTACATAAAAGTCCAGCAACCAAGCCTTCCAAACAGAAATAAAAATGCTTGTTAACTATTTTTACTAGTCAGAAATACCGTACACCAACTTTTAAGTAATCACACTTCATATCACAATTCCCCGTATAGTATCAAGTATATTGCATCCACAATATGGTTGAAGGTAGCTGCAATGCACCATCGTTATCAGAGGCCCCTGAACGTAAATCAACAGGCTTAAACAGGCCGACGCATCCTGTTTGTCCGCAACATGTCATGTTAATGTAAGTGAAGATAAAAGTAACCTGGATTTATGAAATTACTGACCCGTTTGTAAGTCACTGTTACATACGTTTTAGGTTCGATACTGGCTGTTCTGTTTATTATCGAGGGCTATCCAGCAGTCATAACCATCAACCACATGATGGTGGTTATATATACTGTTCTATAAATGGTGGAACACGTAAAATAAATATAAGTTATTTAAAAACTAAAAAAATACGCTGTTAAATTAATTTAACTAAAAATTTAAAAATGAAACTGTAGTAATCAATTGAAATATTCATATTATTGTTCACACCAAGTTCATAAAAGCGTTTTAAAAAAAAGGGTATAAGGGGTCTATGGACCCCTGGTCGGAACGAAGTTCCTTTCGCTTTATGGTACACGTTTACTCATTACGGCACAGTCATAATTTATATTGTAAAATATTAAGTTAAAGAAGTAAATTTAATTTTTTTAATAAAATATATTTATTTCTAAAAACACAAAACTGTATCCATGAATAAATAAATAAAATTAAAAAGGAAGTGTCGAGAAAAAGTCTTGCTACGTTCTGTTAGATCTCGCCCCTATCTCGCTAGGTGTATATACCGGGCGCTAAGGAAATTCGTTTCAAAAATTATTGATAAGATACCATAGCTATTTTTATAATCTTCCGTGAACTTTACTTATTTCGGTTGGAGAATACAGAATACCTAATTCTTAAGAAAAAATACAAAAATCATCGCAAATACCGATTAATGCACAAATACGAAAATCAGTAATTGAAGTTTTTTTTTTATTGTGTAAAGGTAGCAAACGAGCATGCAGTCCACCTGATGTTAAGTGGCTACTGCCGCCCGTGGACATCAGTAACCAACCTTAAGTACGATTGAGTCACCCAAGTTTGATCACAGATGCGTTGCTACCCCTGAGGACTAAGATGTTCGCCTCGCATTTAAGTATAGCCGGCAACCACGCCTCTCCATACCGAAACACAATAAATTGCTTCATGGATATTAAGTGATATTAAGTGGTCTACCGTACTATAAAGTCGCAAATTTAACTGTAACATATTTAAAACTTAAGGCAAAAAATGTAAACACGTATGCAAGGTGCCAGGTGGTAGAACTCGTTTAGTTCCCGGGAGGTAACACCGCCACCCTCATAGCCCTCCGTGAAGCAATTTTTTTGTTTCGGTTTGGGAAGGCGTGGTTATCGGCTATACTTATGCACGAGGCGAACATCTTAGTCCTCAGGGGTAGCAACGCATCTGTGATCAAACGTAGGTATGATCTTTATACTTACCACTTTACCATCACGTGGACTGCATGCTCGTTTGCTACCTTTATACGATAAAAAAGAATTATAAATGTTAAAGCTACTAGCTTCAAACCTTTTACGTTTATAAGCTTTATGCTAACAAAGTCTCTCAGAATGATACTGTAACTAAAACCCCAATATAAATTAGTTCCTACATTTCTCTTCCTCATTATATTCAAAATGTGAAGCTTAGTTATTAAGTCTTCGCTTTCGAAAAGCACTGCTTTTAATTAAATTTCAGAATAACGATGCAACTGATATTTACGAAATGTATTTCTGGTCCAATGTCTCTAGACTACTCTAGAACAGGGGTCGGCAACCTTTTCAGTCGGAAGAGTCAAAAATAACAGTATACAAATTTCAAAGTTTTTAAAGAGCGATATCCATTTTTCCACCTACGTAGAAAATAAAATAAATAATCCGTCAGTGGCGTAACATGCCCTGGATGGGCCTCTTATTGAAATTTTTTGACCTTTTGTTAGGGGTATGAAACTAAAGAGAACCGCATGAGGCTCGAGAGCTGCAGGTTGCCCTAACGGGGTAGGCAGTGAGTAGCGAGTGCCAAACGGCACGGTTCTTGCATACTTGCCTAGCTTCTTCCATTTTTTTATCACTACTCTTTCGCTCAAATCATTTATTTCTTTGTTCCAGTCAGTATCAGTGACAGTGTCGGTGCTGACGCTAACGTTCATCTCGGTGGACCGTTGGTATGCCATCTGCTTCCCGCTGAAGTTCAAGTCCACCACCAGCCGTGCGAAGACCGCCATCCTGATCATCTGGCTACTATCTTTGTTATTCAGTAAGTTGTTTTTATATTTTATCTTATCTTCGCACACCGCCACCCTCATAATCCTCCGTGAAGCAATTTATTGTGTTTCGGTTGGAGAGGGTGGTTGCCGGCTACACTTACAAACGAGGCGAACATCTTAGTCCTCAGGGGTAGCAACGGATCTGTGATCAAACTATTTATGATTACTGATGTCCATGGGCGGCAGTGACCACTTACCATCAGGCAAACTGCATGTTCGTTTGCTACCTTTACACAATAAAAAAAAATACAACTGTATCCCTCTAAAATGTTCCAAACAAACTCTTCAGCTTTATAAAATTAATATATAAAAGGAGCAAACGAGCATGAAGTCCACCTGTTGGTAAGTGGTATTACCATCCATGGGCATTTGTTGTCAACCTCAAACAGATTGTAATCGTACCTGAGGTTGATTGTATTCGAAAAACCATCCTTGAGAATCGTAATAGATAAAAGAAGTAATAGGTTTTTATTCAGTTTCACTTATTAGATGGAATGCATGCTCGTTTGCTACCTTTATGAGTCAAAAATACATAAAATGATTATTTCGTATTGTACTGTAGAGCTTCAATTGTAAACTTGGTTACAGATGTCCATAAAATAATGTTATTTTCGTATTAACTGCCATTAAATATTAAACACAAAGTCTGTGTGTGTGTCCTGAGCAATAAAGTTATATTAGATCAATGTTTATTGTCAGTTTACACGCAAGAGTGGAGGGTGAGAGTGGTGATATTTTGCAAAACATCAGTAAGTATCGGGCATCGTTGCGGAAATGTTTTCCAAATTCTATTTTTTTTATTCCTTACTAGCTCACTTGACCAACGTTATTTTGCCAAAATCTATCTATCTTCTATAGGTACATATAATAAAGCTAAAGAGGGTCGAAAGTCTGTACAAGGAATATATTAAAAAAAAAGTTGGCTGGAGATACTTAGGAGCGATAACAGAACATGTTCAAACAGTTTTTGGATTTTTTTTCTGTTTGTCTGTTTATCTGTTTGTCTGTTTATTTGACCGCGCATCACGTGAAAATGGCTGAACGGATTTTGATGCAAACTTTACTAATCTGTCGAGACGATCCCCGGCCGTGTTTTAGGCCATAAAAATTCAACCCCTAAAGGAGGGGTAGCGGGTGGAGCCGCGGGCACAGCTAGTAACGTAATAAGTTTGTTCTCACATTATAACCCCTAATAACGTGTTAATTAATAATTCTATTCTTCTCCCTTCTTCTTCATATCCTCTTATCTCTCCGTTATTTGTATACTCGTAGTTATCTCTCTGTTACTTGTATACTCGTATAATGTATTTGATGTATCATGAAGAACACGTATAAATTCTTACAGTACATTTAGTACGTCTAACAGCTGAAGATATCGCGTAATATATGTTTCCAAACACGTGTATATGATAATTTACAATTATTTGAGTAATATTTTTATTTATGTTTTATTTTATTTAACCGATTATAAGAGTATTATATCGGATATGTCTGAGAGTTTTTTTATTATTAATGACCATCATTAACGATTTAAAAGCTTACCTAACTTATTAAAACTTACCATGTTCGATGTTCGATGTTGATTTTTTGGATCTCATGTTGTAATAAAATAAACACGTGTCATTGTGTTCGTACACGCTAACCTCCGGAACCACTCGAGCGCTTTCAATTCACATTGCTAACTTGTATGGTTGGTTCTAACTTTTGGATTCCAAGGGTAGTGCGAAGATGAAAGAGAAAGAAAGAAAGAGAAGTGAAAAATGTGAGAGCAAAACCAAAACTTAATCACTTTCAAAACAGGAGGTACTCCTTTCGACTGGTTGTTGTTAACGCAAAATATTTATCGACGATAAAACAATTTTATAATGATTTTCTTTTGTTGAATTCGCTTTCAATAAAAATATAACACAAACCATGAAAGTCGACCTTGAAGATCCCCTTGTTGTTTTATCAGAACATCTATGGGATCGTGTTTTCATGGCACCATTGTGTAGCATTACAATAGGACTTTCGTACTCGCACAAGGTCAGGAACACTTCCCGTGTACCATATTACGAAGTTTGTATCGGTACTGCTAATTATAATTAAATAGGAGTAGTGCAGAAGAACGACTTCGAATGGTTGTAAATTTTATAATCCGTTAGCATTTATAATGTTGTACGAAAATCATCATTACTACTATGAAAACTCATTATTATTCTCATAATTATCATAAAATAAGAATAGTGTAGAAGGACGACTTCGAACAGTCTTCATTTTTATATCTCAACCTAGCGATAAGGCAAAAGGGCCACTTGATGGTTAGAAGTCACCGTCGCATATGAGCATTTGCAACACCAGATTTCGTCATTGCAACGCTAGTTTTGAAGGAGAGCTCTTTTCACACCTTTTTTCAAGAGCCCCATGTTATACTCTATAAGTCTATAAGCTTGTTATGACATTAGTCTCCGCTTTGTACACGCTAGCCTCCAAAACAACCCATCGGAAACGATTTACATTAGCTCGTCTAGTTGAGCTGTCAAATTTAAAAAAAATCCTAAAGCAATTATTTAACCTAATAAAAAAATATTCAATAAATAAATTGATGAAAGTAAACCATTAAAGTCTACTTTGTATATCCCCTTGTTATTTTATCAGAACAACTATGGGATGTTGTTTTCATGGCCCCATTGTGTTGCATTACAATAGAACTTTCGTACTCGCACAAGGTCAGGAACCCACTACCCATTTGCATTATTACGAAGTTTGTAACGTACTTGTTTGTATCGGTACTGCCAACTATCATTAAATAGGAATAGTGTAGAAGGACGGCGTCGAACTGTCTTGATTTTAATACGTAAGCTATCGTAGAAAATCATACACACACATCTTCACGCCAAAGTTAGGGCTTTGGCGTGAAGGGGGCAGAGAGTATCGAGTGCCAAACGGCATGGTTCTGGCATACTTGCCTAGCTTTTTCCACTTTCATAACAAAGAAAATCATCATCACCATAATTCTTCATTTTCCTTTTGCTGGGTACATGTTTACTCACAGATCTAACTATTTCATCATGTCGGTGCTCAATGGTAGTTTTCATATTCTCATGGGGTTTTTTTTAATTCTCAATTCGCACATTCTTCGAAAAATGAGAAGTTGGTTTTGGATCCTTGGGGTGAAATCGCAACGCTTAGTTAGAGTTCGACTAATTTTACATTTGAAAATATTAATTTCGCGGTTCTTTGACAATATTAATTAAAATGTTTTTTGACAATATTAATTAAACGATGTCTGTGATGCAAAATAATTTGGGATCCCTACAGAACATCGCTACTTCAAATGAAACACAAGTGCGCGCGGGACTAAACATCTCTGTAGTGCTTCCTATTCTGTACTCTTTGTGGTTGTTTACATATTTAACTATTTCAAAGAAGCAGTTTAGTATAAAATACAACCGGATCAATAAAGGTTTTATGAACTTACTATAAAACTACTATTTCACTAGGTACTTACCATAAAATGTTTACAGTTATAACAACCGTCTTTAGAGTTCAAGGCTGTGTGTCGTAAATTTTTTCTATCATTAAGATGTTCTTAATTGTTCGATTTTTTTGTTTACTCACATACAAATAATTCGTTCACAAACCAGACGTACCTAATCAATAACCTCGGATAGCATTGAAGTCTTCTCACTTCACTTTAGGTTGATTACATATTCTTTGTTATCCTGGGGACTGGTCGCCTCTTGCATAAATGACCTCAACTTTCCGTCTGCAAACAATTTGCGTAGAACTATTTGTGACGTAGAGGATATATGAGCACCGGACGAACTGTATCCTGTATACGGTTCGAAATATCTGAAATATTCAACCACCTCGCATATAAGCTCTGGAACTACTGAACCGACTTTAATAATTCCTTCACTAACAGCTAAATTATTCCCGAGCTGTATAGCCTTTTTTACGACGTACCTTACATATTCGAAATATTTTACCTATTGTACCTTACCTTAGCTTGTGTATAATAAATTAATAATTGTACCAGGCGATCATAAAACGGCGGCGTCTATCAAGGGGTATGTGGGTCAGGCCGGCTATTTCTGAGGCAGATAAACCTTTCAGAACTATCAACAGAACGTATTTGGTTAAACCTGACAAGCCGATAAAGCTTGTCGTATTGTTTCTTATAGGGATGTGAAATTATCTTCACTATTTCAAATTCATATTCTATTACACTCCATATAAAAATGTTAATTTTTATGTGGAGTGTAATAGATTATATATACAAATTATTATTATTGTGTATTTTCCCAACAATTCATTCTTGTCTCTCTTTGGAGGATTCAAGCAGGGCCGTTGGGCCATAATTCAACGCACCGTATTTTTCTCTTAAAAATCACAGAAGCGTATATCTTCCTTAGGATGTTTTTCTTCATCAAAAAGCAACAATTAATTATTTTCTTATGTACGCACTTGATAAAAAAATGGGATTTTAGAGCGATTTTGAGAACAGTGTTCTGGTACTTGCGATCAATTCGAATTCTCTTTGACTCTACTTTAAAATTTGTTAACAACTAATATTTTATGCCAGGAGTTAGTAAGTGTGTCAGAAGAGGACCCATATGAAGTGTGTGGTGATGAAGGAGAGGCTAGCAGAACCTTGGCACTTACAAGTCGATTTTCGTTTCGGTTCCTCGCTCGATCGGTTCCTTTTTTGTTTAAAAAATATAGTATATTTCAACAGTCTTCTATTATGAACATACAACTTTAACGCTGTTTGTCAATAAAGTATAATCCCACAAATTAAACATTATCATTAGCTTTGCATTACGCGTATATAACTTAAATTGATTAGCATTGGTAAACTTATACATAATTTGCCGTAAAATAAGTCAGTAAACGACGTTTGTATAGAAAATTCTAGAAAATATAACTCCTCGTGAAAAATATCATCATCCTTATGTACATTTATAATTTGATTTCTTATTGAATACTTTATGTTTACACTTACAGTTTTCAATCAGCTAAGATTGCCATCATCTTTATTGCTCTAAAGTGATGTAAAAACATAATATAATAGTCCTCATTATTTTTATGAAGCCAGAGACGATTGAATGCAACGTTGTTTTCATTTACTAATGGAGTTTCTGAGTACTGGAGTGCACTGGGGATTTGTAATTTTGTAAGCCACCAAATTACTTTATTCGAGCGCGCTATTAAGTCTAGGCTGCAAAAACTGGGTTAAGCCTGGGCTTTGAAAGGTTTTAATTATTCCACTTTTCTTGGTGCCGCAAATGCCTGGGTGTCCGGTTCAAAAGTTCCTCGTTAATTTAAATGAGCTGCAGACCACGGTTTTACTCCCGGATTTTCGTGTTTATTTTTGGAATTAATTCTTCAATTCTGTACCCAAAGGATGCCAACGGGCCTGTATTACGAATACTTTGCTATCCGCCCGCAGGTCTGTTGAGCTGGAAATCTTGAACTGTAATATGCTTTTTTTTACAAAATGTGTATTTCTATGACTACTAATAATAAATAATAAATAATTTGGTACAACACCTAAGAAGTGATATAAACTACCCATCTAATATTCGAACTTCATATGGAGTACGAAGCGGCGCTCGCTAGGCCTGTCTGTCACTGATTGACAATTGCTGGTAAGGTTAAGGTCATAGTAAAGAACTAGGCATCATTGTAGGTACAGACTTAGGCCTTACATAGAAGACACAAATTTAGTGCGATCAACTCAGCGGCGCACAAAATTTAAGAAAAACGTATAAGGTTCATCGCAGACCATTGATGTAACGCCCTTTTCAGCCGGCTAAAATCCAACTTATAGAATTATCAGAAAAGCAAACGATGTGCAAGTAATGTACATCTGTGTTGGATGTGGTGGGCCTTAACTGTACACGTGGGTAAACAAATCCCGAAGAGATGAAGAGGTGAAATGAATAATGACGAGGGACTTAAGCAGAGTAATTCAATTAAAGTTGGCGACGTAATGGACAACCACATTGACATTTATATTATTAGTTGCTGTGGGAAAAGAACATATCGCGGAAAGGTCAGCCTACAAACGGTATTATAAAGGCTGAATACTTGGTGAATGAGTGGGTTGAGGCAGGTGCTGCATTCCCATTGTTGGATGTGCATTGTCTTGCTGAAGTGGTTCTTGTCTCCTGCTTTATTATTTACTGGGTTGCATTGTGTTCCGTGGAAGGTTATTGCTTTTTTTTTGTTAAGAATCCTTTGTTAAGTTTTCTTTAGCTGGACTTAAGTTTCTTTAATTTTTCTAAGTTTTTCACTAAATAATTGAACACTGTATTAGATATTGTAGTAATTATTTTGTAATTATTTCTTAAACAAATAATACGGATTAGCCTCGTCACCATGCCAATCAAATGCGTATTCACTTTGCACACTTTACACACATTTGCCTGTATTTCTTTTTTGAAAATCTCAGCGTATACGTTTTTTCAAATTGTTGTTTTCAAGTGTTAGAGGACATTGTGTCTCGTAACGTAACTATTAGTGCTTGCTTGAACGCTTTATATTCTTAATTTTGTTATCGTTTAAATTTGTTATAAACTCAGAAATACAAATAATATTTACTGAAACATACCTTCATTATACCTATTGTAGACTTGTAGAGTAGAGAACTACGCTATGGTTTCGATCTATGCACTATCCATTTTCCTCAACAATTATCATGGCACAAATTAAACTCGCGGTATAATTGCATTCTATGATATCATCAGCGGACTCGGATCAACTTTCCTCTGGGCTTTTGCAATAGGTATATTCAATGGAAAATTTTCCATCTGAAATATAACTTAATAAAATATTTTCGCCCGTGGACGTTGATTTTATTAGCATTTTTGTATTTAGGTCAGAAAGATATGATTGCCCATCATAATATTGAGACTTCTACACTATGAGGTTCGCTATAGGTGTCCATGGGCGGCAGAGACCAATTACCATCAGATGCGCGTTTGCTACCCACTATGAAAAAGCAAACAATTCAAACCAAAGTATGTTTGAACATTGAGAGTTATTGTATATTGACTTTCTCTTTCACTTTTGTGACTACGCAAATCTAATTTACTGCCTTTATCTTAATGAATACTATAGTTCAACGCTTAACAGATTGCAATTGCTCAGAAGTTTCAAACCTATTGGCAGTACTACCTTCACATTTTGCAGGTTCCAATCATTTATTTTGTATTTACTTTTGCATGTTTTTAGTCTGATATATTGTTAATTCTGTCATTACTCGATATTTAAGTGATTGTGTGAAAAGCTGTCGCTCAATTTTATTTGTGTACATAGATAGTTCGTCTGATTAACATACGATAATTGGTGAGATAGAGCTGATCTCATCGCACCTAGGAATATATCAGGCTGCTAGATCAGAGTTGCCTCACAGCATGTTAGCGACATTTGACCTATTTGCATTTTCGTAATTTAAATATTTAAACCAGAGCAGCCTAAATTGTTTATCGGAAAATTAATTACACACCAGGTAAATAACTTTGGGCCGTTTTCGTATCACAGATCATAGATTTTGAAATAACGAAAATGCAAGTCAGTCCAAAATGCTATGCACTTCGGCCAATCTGCTTCTAGGAGCCATACGGTAGAATCAGGAGCCATACGGTAGCTACCGCCGTTTCATCCGTATCAATGATCCGGGGCCCCGGGGCTACAGAAACCCCAAATGTGTCCTTAATTCGGGGCCCTCAACAAATTTCAATGTGGAGACCGAACGTGTTCTAAATTTGGGCCCCTAACAAATTTTGATACGGGGCCCCTCTATATTTAACCGCTGCTCGTAAATTCATTGAGTTGGGGCTTATTTGGTTTACTTTTACAAATACACAGCGTGTTTTTTGTATTTGAATATTAATTAGATATTTGTAAGTACCTATATTATTCATAGTCATTACAAAGTCACAGAATAGAAAGATTGTAGTTTCACGTTACATTCAACATGTATGTAGCATGTGGGTTTAATGTTACGTATTTTTTCCTGCTATGATTTTCAAGGGCTTCTCTAGGTGTTTCGTAACGCTTGTTGTGTATTTACGTAGTTAAAAACATTCTACATAATAGTTTTAGCGGTTTGTTTCCGTATCACGAATAATTATTATATACGAGCATGTCACAGTATTTTGTGGAGATATTTTATATCAAAATATGTAACCTACATCTATTTCAGATAGCAACACTTCGTTTCTTAAAAAAATGTACAAACATATTATTGTACATTAAAAAAACAAACTGTTTATTTACTTCTCACACAGACACACACATCTACACGCCAAATCCCTAACGGGATAGGCAGGGAGTATTTACTTCTCTATCGTTTTTTTTTACGTGCAGTTGTGCATTTTAATATATTTTTATATGCCCGCCCGATGACCTTAGATGGGGTGGGTCTCCTTCGGCGGAGGTTGAGACCCTTGCTGGTGCTCCCGGGGCTGGGGAGCGCAGTGGACGGGTCGGGAATCTGCGGGGGGCGGCTACGCCACTGTCCGTGCCATGTATGGGCGTGTCATGGGCAACCGGATGTAGCGCGTCTTAGAGTCGTCTTGCCTGCTTCCCCGACAAAAGGGAGGTGACCTTGGCCAAGTGGCCGGGGCCGGGGGGCTGGGGCCACTGCCTTCCGAGTGGGCCAGGGATCGGCGGGGGGGGGGAGCTATATTTGCCCGGTGCCGGGCGCGCCCGGCGGGCGGGGGGGGGGGGGCCCTCTTGCCC
>DWNR01001357.1:0-15342 GCA_018250455.1 Polygonus leo
GCCAGCTAAACTCTTTTACCACACTCTTCAAACCAGAAAATAGAAACGCTCAATACTCTAAAAGTATAAATAGGTTAGAAGACGGAACAGTGTTACTGTAGTCGAACCACGAAAACTTATACCGCTTGTAAATAAATGTATACGTATGGGTAAAATATTGTAGGTATTAGTCTGCAAAATTCACAGGTAAATCGACTGTACAATCCACAAGGTTAAACGAATGAAAATTAAATTTTAATTTAAGTATTTGTTTTTTCCCTGAATTACGAATACCATTTTTTTAATTTACTTTGCTTGGCTTAAATTATGAAATAGGTAATTAGACATTACGTAAGCATGATTTGCGTAACCACTAATCATACAAGTGTTTGTCGCGTCCGCTTCGTCCTTGATCACATACTAATTCGCGAAGCATGGCTTCCGCGTCGCGTCGGCCTCGCGAGGCCGCCGAGCTGTAATGGCGCATAGGCTGTGTTTGCACTGAACATATACATATTTATTAAACATATTGATAAGGCAGACGGAACACCTGGCAGAAAGTAGTCAGTGGATATTCGGAACCCCAGAGACATCATTAGCTTATAAGAAATGCTCTTTTTACACTTTTCGAAGAGGATATTGCCATGCCTTTCCGAGAATACATTACAGCGAAGGTCACATCTTTGTATGGGGCAAGGATTAGGGGACGATCAAACTACAAAATGATGAAAAACTGAAATTAATCATGTCCTCTTGGAGTTAAAGGGTCATTGCCGCCCATAGAGATTACTCATCAAATCATTTTTATATTAACGTTACAATTTTATATATTTTAATGTACACAAGGACTCCGCCCACTCAAAAAGCCTACCTACTGCTGTGTCAGGAATTAAACTTTAAAATGAGGACGCAGTGGTTTTTATTCCCATTTTTTCCCTATATTTTTCGTCAGAACTATAACAAAACAAAAGTCTTATCAAAAAATCTTATGCATAGAAAATTGTCCAGGCAAATGTCTTTCTTTTCATAAAAAAATAAACATTTTAAAAACTGTGTCAAAACTGTCCAGCCATTCTCTGCTAACTTAACAAGGATAATTTCATTTATATTAATTACGCCATTTTATTAACTTCACTAGAATGATAAAATCATGCATTATCACTTATCGGAATATGAGACCAATGTACCCTACGACGAAATTGATAGATCGTCGATAGAAACACAGCCTTATACTGTATATTTATTGACGCCTTGACGGCCACCGACTCGTCTGCGACGTACTTCCAATCGCTACCATCTCGTTTGTTTCCGCGTATGGCTATGTCGATCAATCCTTCCTCGTTCACTCGTTTCTGGTTAAGTTGTTAAATTAAACGGAACTGTCTTATATACAGGTACCTCTCCGTTATAATCAGTTCAAGCGCTTCTAAGATTATGGAGATATTATGGAACTGAGGGAAAGATACATTTTATGAGCGCGCGTTTGTATTACGATTATTCAAATTACGCATTTTAGAATCACAACACACGTAAGATAATTAACAGGTTTATACCTGTTATCACCAAAAATTGTATTTCATATTGACCTCTAATTGCTCACCTTACATACCTATGAATATTTATATATTAAACTAGTACCTACTCGTATATCTTGACCTATGGCTATTCTCTCAATCGTTTTAGAATATAGGTATAGATTTTATAATATTGTTATACGAGTATGTGTAAAATTAGAATTTTAGTGTAAAATGTAATGCCAAGATGTATTTTTATATGTTTTATCTATTACACTTAAAAACCCCCAATTAAAGTAAAAACATTAAATTTTTTAGAGCGCGTCTACTCATAATGTCATTAATATTTCATATGACCGAATATAGTCTGATTTATATGGGCATAATTGCGGAAAAGCTCCAGATGTGCGAAGTGGCAAGTCCGGGTGACGCGATGGGCAGCGGCGCGGGCGCGGGCTGCGGTCGGGGGCTGCGGTCGCTTATCTGACTGTACAAATAGCGCCAACCTTGAGATTCGGCGCGCGCGACAAGGTCACCGCGCAAATCGTTATCAGCATGACGTCAGCGCGTGACCTCCGCGAGACCTTCGTTGAGGTGCCCGCGCGATAACGCGACCAGATACTGATGGCGACCGATAGCGCGAACCACCACCCGCCCGCTCCCCGCGATGCCTGCGAAATTTCCGCCTCGTCGTGCGCGGACCGAACCTGATTTCCTAGAATTATCAGTGTCTGTATCGACGCACCATAAATATATAAGATGGTTCTTCGTCAAAATGTACATCAATTACAATACAATACGAACAGATAAGAATTCTTAGTAAGAAAACTAATGCTTTAGATTATGAGGAAAATGTAGGAGACATTGTCACGAAATCTATACGTAAATATGTAATAATTAATAACCACACAATGGCAGGTCGTTTAACCGACATCTTGTGATATCAAGTTAATTTTTCGTTTAAAAATATACAACAAGTACCTACCTACTTTAGGAAGTCACATTTAATAACAATTTCATATCTTATCTGTACCAAATATTTTATCTGCCCAGTTAACAAGACGAGCAGATGTTTCGGCGATTACACCCGTTAGTTTGGAGCTCAGCCAAAAATATTGATCGAAATTACTTTCTACGTGCTTATCATTACCGGTCGCAAAAATATTCTACCGACCTTGTGTGTTCATGGCCGTGCAAAAATATCAACTTGACATTCTAAACGTTTCCCTGTCTTCGAGCGGCTAACCAGGAAGCTTCTGTACCTTCGATCTCCGAGGTCAACGCAGATTTCAAACAACTTGTCTGTCTAACTTAAACAAATTAATATATTTGCGTTCCAGTTGTATGTTCAGTTAGGTTATGTTATAAACTGTATACTGATATAGTATACGAGTAAGTACAATTAAATAAAACTTTGCAAACAAAACATTTTACATCCTTATTGCTGAGAATTAAAAACAACAACCTTATAGTTTGCTTTATTTCGGGTGTGGAGCTTGTGAGATTCAAATACTAATAAGTACATTAGTACAAATTAAATATTAAAAATATGTCCATAGGCGACGGTGACTACCATCAAGTAGCCCGTCTGCCTTATCGCTAGGTTTAGATATAAAAAAGTATAACCGACAACTATGCCAGAAGCACAAGAATTGATTCAAGGAGGATTACAAGGGTGGCGGTGATACTCTACCGGCCAATCGACACGATTTTTTCTACCTTACGTCTTATGTATATCCCGTAAAATTAATTTTAACTTGCCACAGACAACCCCAATCACGGTGAACCCTAACTTACGTACGATACGTTGCTATCCTAAGAATGGCAATGGTATCTCTCCGATCAAACTACTAGAGATCCAGTTTTCTACTAGCGTAAACTTCAATTCAATTCGACTATGGAATATCCCTTGTCATAGTTATAGAACTCTCACTGAGTATCTACTGTCGCCCATCAGACCAGATCTAAAAATAATTGGCAACTAATATCCTTGGAAACCCTTGAAGAATAGGTGCAATAGACAATATACAATAGGTACAATCTCGTCGCCTAGTGGGCCATTATGTAACAATGCCTTATCAAACTTAGACATTTATATTGCACGGTTTAGTAGATAAGATTTTCTAAATATGAAGCAACGAGCATTAGCATATGTTCCTTAAGACCAGTATCGATTTGTATAGGCCAAAGTGATCAATATATATGTTTTATCGTTTGAGACCCAAATTACGTGTAAATATATTGAAGTTTGTTAAATTATTTTATATTCAATTTCATCCCAACCGATAATATAGATGCGATTGTAAATTTGTTACGCTTTCAAGCCTTGATTTTTCAAACGATTTCCATACAATTTTGTACACTCATTGTAAGAGTGCAGAAAAAAACCTATTACCCAGAAAAGTACATCCGAAGGGATTAGAAAAATTACTATAAATTCAAATATTTGACAAAAGTTTCAGGAGTTTGCGAAGCCGTAGGAAAAATCTAGGTCAATCCTTCATTTTATAAAATATTTCATTGTAAGATGCGTCATTTTAAAAAAAGTATTTTATACTACTTACTTTTATAATTAATTTTATTTCCCCGCAAAATAACGCAAATCATCATTCATTTGTTCCTTTCTTAATAATTAAAAAAAAATGATCATGTACAACTATTTTCACTCTATCTATTCAATTTCTATTAAGATTAAAGAAAAAAGGTCACGATGTTAAAGAAAATATGCGAGACCTACTTGAATGAGTTCCGTTTGCATATCTGTGAGTAATTGTACTATAAGTAAACCAGATTGTGTTTGGGCGAGGTGAGCATGACCTGAATCCCAATACGGACGCGAGAGAAATCTTAGGCGACGGCGCGGATGCTGCGAAACCGGCAGTGGCTCGAAGCACCTAAGATGCCGGAGAGATTCCCTCTGATAATTTAGAATTGAAAACATCGATATGAAATAAATGTAGTTATGTGTGACTTACAAAACTTAATTGACAATAAATAACAAATCGAGACCCTAATGGATATTAATTAAGCACTTTTACCATTAATTGAAATTCTCATTATTAATGCATTGCTGGGCTACATTATAGTGTTAATTAGATACAGATTGCTTTTAATATACCTACTACCTGTGGAAATCCTTGTTTTACCTACAAGCAGCCTTGTTAGGAATTAAACATTCTCCCAAATAATAGATATACTTGCATAGAAAATCTGTGGATTTCTACATAAGCTTCCCAAATAATAGATATACTTGCATAGAAAATCTGTGGATTTCTACGTAAATGACTTATACTAAGTCATTTACGATTATCTGAGACTGGGGAAACGTAAAATTATTCCAAACATTCCGTATTACGTACGAGTAGTACCAACACATACAAAATAGCATCTAGTAACAACACAAGTTGTAATTCATGATTATCTGTGGCCTGAAGAACGTCACACTGTCACTTTCTCATCTCCCCGAGTCATAGCCAGCATGTCGACACTTTCGATATTATCGCGGTAGTGGCTCGTAGCACACTTTCCTACTTGGATAACACTTTTACGTTAAAACCGAACCGGAGCAAATACATTAAACGCGTATCGCTGCCGTATCGAGGCTACTGTCCTCCTTTAGGACCTTAAGGGCATTGGAGCTTTGCTCGACTTAATAACACCCAAATAGAACACATGAAGTATATATAAAGCGTACACAATGAATTGCTACCAAATAAACTAACGAAGACAATAAGTAGCGATACTTAAATAATATTGGGTCTATTGGCAGTGAACGGTATTTTGTTAGAATTAAAAAATAATATTCGCGATGTCATTTAAATCAAATTATTACAATATTATATTTTTCGGTATTAGTATATTTTATTTCAAAGTTTGTATTTCACTAATATAAACGTTCGCTTACCTAATTTACTTCGTACATTACATTAATATCTTTATTCAATTATCTGATTTGCTATGTCATTATAGCACAGTGTTAGAAATTACCCATAAAGAAAAGTGTATCACGATTATACTTGTTGGCCACTAGGGCAGAAAGCACGTGTAATATCACCTCAATTTCTCTGTGACGTAGGAAGGGTGCGGCGACCAGCGTGGTCGGACACATTACTGATACAATGGGCGGAGAAAACGGATGGAAGCTGTCATCGCACTCTCGGCTCGCTTGAGTTATGTCTTGCAAAATCTACATACAATCATCATCGATGTAGGTCAGGGCAGTGGGCCGCTCAGCACGCGTCGGTGATCACTACACCGAGACATCCATCGTCATCTCGACATTATTATAAAGTGGTTTTCTTGAAATAGCTCAGCACTATCTTAAACTGTATTTAGAAAAGAGGCTTGGCTTCAATTATTTAACACTAATAATAGTCTAACACTGACTATAATAATAGTCTGTCACTAACCATCACCATGCGCCGTTTCACTAAACGCAGTTTGTCACTGATGTGAGAGACGGAAATGGCTATTTATCATTAGGTACGGGCAACTTTAATTTTATAAAAAAAATATTATTATTATACGTGCAAACGTACTCACCCACTAAGGGTTTCGTACTGACAGCATAAAGATAGGTGCTGAGCCCTATAAACTCACAGGCTACACACAGCATAAGCCAAGATGTTTAGAAGCTATGACGTAGATGGGTAGGAAAAAATTTGATGAGATGGGAGTAAAACAAGGGGTTAAAAGTATGAAATATATTTACATACATGTACATAACATATGTACCCTTATATGTAGGTAATCTAATACAATGTTAGTAAGTAAACATTGAAATACTGGCGCAATAATATTACCCTTTAATATTTCGAATACGGAGATGTGGGTGTGTTCTCATTGAGATGTGACGCGTCAAGGAATGCCCAGCTGGCAACTTGCTGTCATCCACATATTATTTACATGTTCGTGTATTTCAATGCTTAATATCCGGTCACAGCGTATAATGAAACTCAATTAAACTTCTTTCTTTGGTCACTGACCTCAATTCTCGGTCACACTACGACATTCTGACAACCAATTCATTACCGCTTACTTCAACGACATCTTGTATACTTTCGAAAATAAATAAAATCCAATGCGTTCGCTCAACATAAAAGGCAAGGCTCAATATTTTGTGTCTAGTATTTAGTAGCATAATAACATATAAAGTTCATCAAACATATAAGCTATTATCTCAGAAGAAAAACGGTCACTTATCCTCGCTTCATTTAGTACAATTTATTTGTGATTTTATACTTCAGTACGAGACAAATGTCTTGAAACTCAACAGAAAAGTTTCAAATTTTTACAAATATCAACTTTTCGTTTTTTCCTCCTCGTATTTAAAAGATATTTATTCAGATGAATACAGTACAAATTGCCTGTCTTCATAAATATGCTAAAAGTGTTTGGTGTCTCAAAAGAAGATTTAGTAACATTGTAAATAACTTTCATTTCAACGAAGACGATCAATCATTGTCAAGGTAGTCAGATTTGTGCATAATTCGAACTGAATATGAATAATTGATTCAATGGTTTCAAGTTCATAGTACGGTTGCTTACTATCGATAAATGACGTATCGATAATGGACCTCGAAAACTAATTATGATGCGAATAGTCACTATATATAATATATAGTCACAATAGTAACAAAATCGTTACGAAAGAGACTATAGAAATCCGTTATAAATGGATAGAGAGTATCATGCGTATCAATACTATGCTGATACGAATGATACTATCGATATAACTATCAAGGTATATTTTATTGTTCACTGTTGATAGTATCGATATTGTTGATAGCAAAAACGATATTATAAGCTCTCAAGGTCACGTTAGTGTGGACCTGTGGATATGGTTTTGTCCATTTTGGCCAGATCTGCAACTTCAATGTCATAGATGTCATGTCAAAATGTACTGTACATACTATATTCGTTGTAAGTAAAGCTCTGTCGAAGAATATATCCTAAACTATTGGAGACATTCTGAGATATTCTTTTACTTGATGATATTATGGATATAATTTTCTCCGTTTTAACAGTCTATGCATTTGTTTACAATGTGCAACCATGACTTGCGACGGCAAACGTTGATGAGCTGCAACAAAAGGACGGTTATCGCACGGTAACCACGTGTTGTTCTGCGTGCCCACCGAACGACGCCGCAACGTGACCGCAGCACCGGCTACACGCAACTCGATGAACTGGAAACTCATATTATGGTTCACGTACTCCTTTTGTCTCTGACGAGGTGTCAGTGCAGCTGCAACCCCGAAAACATTTGGGAAACTTTGTAATTAAAATTAAGAATACGATTTAGAATGGGCGATCAAACCTTATTTCGAATATTTAAAACAAAGCACCCATAAAGGTAGCCAGATAATATAGATTCAATAATACTTGTACTTTTATGCTGAATTAAACAATTTATTTTATTTCTATATTATACGTAAATGCCAGTGTTATTCTGTGATAAATAGAATCGTTTTAATTCAACATCGCAATTTGTCTGTGATGCTGCAGGTGGTTCGTGTACTTTAGCTTGCAGCAAAGGTTTATTAACGATGTATAAAATTCTTAAATATGAACTTGTGATTCACCTCACGAAACGCGAAGTTGCAAAAGGTCTTTTGGCAGTACTATTAGTAAATGCTTTGAAATTCTACATGTCTACAAATATGACAATGTTGCAAAGCATAAACACAGTTAGGCCACGTATTGCATGGAGTGCCTGTGAATAAATCAAATGCACTAATTATGTTCTCTTTCCAAATGACGAATAAACCAATAAACATACATTTACGTCTAATTTTCTCACATGTTGTAAATCAGTAGAATCTTACTGTACATGTTGTTATCTAGTGTGAAGGAAAAGTCAAACTTACATAAGGAATTTCAAATTAATGCATACTAGAAATAACACACAAAGTTCATCAAACATATATGTAGTAATTCTCTTGACTAAGAGTTCATATAGATTCCTATTGCTGTATTATTATAGATCCTTACGACAATCACTACTCGTACATACATACGCCATTTGAAATTAAAGATACCGCAAACTTCGCTTTAAAGAAATGGACTAGACAATATTAAATTTGTATAGATTTTGCCATCGCCGTACGCATCTCCGTTTGGCGACGCTGAGACATTTGGCATGGCCACCCTGTCTAATATACATTGTGCTATACATGAAACTATTACTAGCATTGCAGTGCAAATGGACTGTGTAAGTTAATAACGAGCACTGCGTAGCCAGTACAATGTAATTAAAGTAATTGAACCTTATAATAATTATTATATTATTGTTTTATGTTGTTCGAAGATGCATAATACGGTTTAGAATCCGCTTGGAATAATAAAACTAGCAGACTCGACAGGAGTTGTCCTGCTGGTATCATTTAATTTGCAAGAAAAATGTCAAAGTCATTAATCAAAATTACGCTGTTATATTACGCTCTCAAGTTTAATTTATTATGTTTAAATAAACACATAATTATGTGCAAAACTACCGTATTCATTCTTACGCAGTTTATTCAAAACTACATACTTTAATGTCAAAATTAGGCTGCGTAGGTTAAAAAATGAGATCACTACATTCAATTTGGTCCAAACAACGAATATCACAATAGAGCGGAAGCAAATATGGATTCCATTCACTTACATTATTGTCATATATACGTATGTAAATATAAAATAAGATCAGCAGACAGACAGACCTTGCTATCTAGCTACTAGGAAGTGTCATAAGTTATCCGTAAAGTAACTACGTGTTATTCATAACTGTCTGTAAATCCATTCGAACGGAGCTAATGGCATCTAGTCTAGGAAGTATAATTGTAAAATGTTTCTCTTCTAATTTAATACTTAATTCCTTGTATAATTATTTCTAAAAAGAATTGGGTGCCAGCCCCGAGTTTGTGTCGTCTTAATGTGATACATAGATTTCCCTTAGGCTTTCTTCTATTATGAAAACTATGGTCTACATTTAAGTTCTAAAATATAATACAGTAATTTATAGCGTTCTTCCTATGTTGCGCTATTTCTAAATTCTAAACAATGTGAGGTCAAAAAAGATTTTACATAAACGTTGGACTTAGTTGATTCTTACGAAATCATTCAAGTAAAACCGGTTTATCATCAAAAACATAAGAAGGTATAAAATTGGTTTTAGAACAGTTTGTCTCGAACTTTACGTGAATAATAAAAAAATGATGTTCGCTATAAATTTAATGTTGTTTTAATTCCTTTTAAGGAGCGTCCGGGGGTGGAGTGTTGTCGAGCGGCCTTGTAGCAGCATCATGCGATATTTTCGCTCTCGGCGTTAATGCGGAAGACTATTTCAAGAGTCAGGGTCGGCCCGGCGCCCGTCACCCGCGCGGCCAGCGCTGACGTACCGGTGTCGAGTTACAACTGACGTGACGCAACACACCGCCCCTAATCCTGCTTCAATAACCCTTATATTCGATTATTCTTTTGTAGGTCAAGTTCATTGTTGGCGGATAAATTAAATTATATACATCTATTTCTTCCATAACACTGTTTGGCCTTTTATGTCGTGGTCTAAATAGGTGTAATTTTCCTTTATTTAATATTATTATTGAGCGTTCGTACGTACAATTACATCATCCAAAATATCTGCATTGTGATAGTTCTATTCAAATGCCGGCGTTATAAAAACAACAAGTAAGCAAGCTACAACTACCTAAAACCGTTAAGGCTATATCGCACCTGGTAAACATTTCATTCATATTTCGTACAATAGCTAGTAACATCGATGTTCTTGTAGATCACAGTATTCCGACAGCCTTAACCTGCTTGTGTGAAGGTAACCTATAGCAATGTAAATAGACAGGAAACGGACCCAATGTCAGGAGACCGACCGCATGAGCAATCTCGCTTTTGTTTGTGGGATTTAATTTTTAACAACCAGATTTATTAGTCATAAATTAACTATTGTACTATAGCGTAAAATAATAAGTTTACAAATTGCGTTTTATGTTGTATATTTTTATAATATGCGACTATATTTCCAACAAACTTATTCTACCAAGGTAATTGTTAGGTCAATTAAAGTTGCTAGGTCAATTTAAAATATTTACCACTACCAGATTGATAAACGTAACAAGCCAAAGTAAATATTAATACACCACGGGAGAGCAAGAAATCATCCTTTTTTGTACAATGGATTTTTTATTTGGAAGAATTAAAAATATAATTTGACTATATATTTAATTAATTTTATTATTGCTATATTAATGCCTAAACAAATAAATAAATACTTATCCACTTAGCTAACGTTTATTGAAATCTTTTTATAGGCAATAATTTTCATTGTAATTTTAATTAGAAAAACATTGTATTAACTGTTGTCTAGGACTGTCTGATTTTACCAATTTATTTCCATAATAATAACTCGGGGAAAAACTCTAAAAGATTTTTCAGTTCCAAATATGTATTAGCGTGTTTAAAAGGTATTGCTATAGCACACTTTATAAGCAGGTTTCAGTTATAAGACCCCGTTGAAGGGACCCGAAATTCTGATTCTGGTTCTGAAGTCTATTATTTTTGTTCAATAGACATCTGTTATATTTACATCTAATATCTTAATTGTCAGAATATATATATATTATATTATATCTGCTTGAATATTAAACAATAAATACTTCCTATTCAGATTCGTTCTTGAATTAAAGTCTGCTTTACATTATAAAAGTAATGTACCTATTGTAATTTAAATCAGTCCTCGTGTATGCCAGATATGACCTCTAGTTCGAAAATGAATCCAAGGTGACTGCCAATGTTCGCATGACCTTCGATTTTTCTTGAACTATTTTGCGATACACGTTTGTATGAACGGGGAAAATAGATGTGGGAAGAAAAGATATATTAACGCATAAAAAATCCCGGTTTTAGTGTAATATTATTATCTCTTTCTCACCTCTTCCTATTTTAATGGATATTGATGCTTTACAGAAAGGCCAAGTTTACGTTTTTTAAAGAATACAATTTGATTATATGAATATTTTGTAGGGTATATTTATTGTTCTTAAAGAAGACTTTAACTTTTTGTGGACCTAACCCCAATGAAAAGCAGTCAACTGCGAAATTCAATTGAGTAGAAGTAAAAACAATATGTTATTTACGGTGTAGTAAAAAATAAAAATATTTGCTTTTCACAGTCACAACACACAAATTTTGATAAAGAATAGTGTTAATTAGCTAATTTGCCCTTTAAAAACAACCCCTCGAAAATGTTATTTACCTTATATATCCGTGCTTAGGTGATACATACAAACATGTGTACCAATTTTTTTTAATAATCGGTATTAAATTTTCTGTTTCATAAGTTAATGTAAGCATTGATGTTAGCCAAAGGGCCGAGAAGCAATATTTTTTCGTGTTGTCCGTAAATGAACATGGGCGGCAGTGACCACTGTCCATTAAGTGGACATGCATGCTCGTTTGATTCTTTTAAACAATTATAAAAATGTAGTTACTGGGGCATTCGGGATAAATTAGTTGTTAATATACAGACACATCATATGACTGAACACAATAGTGATGTTGAAAGGAATCGATTTTAACATTACAGTATATACATACGAAAGGCACCCTAAAAATAGGACACTAAGGCAAACCCGCTATCATAACTCTATTATTTATATAGAATATCACTAGTGAGAACTATTAATTTCAAATAATTATACACACGTTTCTATGAAACGGTTTCTATGTATGGAATATTTCATTACCTGGTTGAAAGGTCAATGTTACATTTGAAATAAATACATTGTTCTGTAAATGGTAACCTATATTTTATCCTATACCTATTAACTATTACCGTTGTGATTGACATGATCACTACAGTGATTTGTAGAGCTAATAGAGTTTTAATATTAATGTAACATGTTCTTTAAATGGCTTGAATAAAACAAGATAACGTGCGAATAGATATAATTTCTGAGAAAGAAAGTAATTTCGAAATCAAAGGTTGACATTTTATTCTCATAAACTTAGAATTAAAAACGTGCTATATAAGGTAATCGAGCATTAAATTTCGCATTATCAGTTCATATCTCTGTTCAGTTAAGAAAAAGAATATCTATGTCATGTTAAGCAAGATCCATATCAAATGTTCGTGATGAGGTGATGTAACGATAGTGAGTACTTTATCAGCGCGATATACATTTATACGCGAGTAATTCAAATGCTAAGAATAGTTGGAAAATAACCGTTTCATGTCGTCTTGTTATTATTTGTCCTCGAGGGAACCTCCACATGGAAAGTACATTGTTCTGCAGTGGTCGCGGCCAGGGCCTTGAACTTTGAGTGCGCGCCGGTAAACATGTTTGCGCATTGAGAACTGCGCACTCGATATTACTATGACGTCGCACCTCTGTTAATACTTTTACACTGTTTTATGCAATTACAAACAGCTTGTAATTGTAACTTGTACGTAGGTAATATTTTTAATAGAACTACCAATGGAGAGCCTAGTCCATCGGTGTTATACGACTGCATACAAATTAGTCATTGTCTCGTATTTGGTCAGATGCAGGCTGAGGGAGGGTCTCAAAAACTCAAAATTATGTAGCTATATACGTAGGTAGAACTCAAATCTTTTACTTAATAACATAATGAAATGTATGTCGGTCGATATTTGTTGATAGCGTTTGTCACAACATATTCTTCAATACTTAAATACTTAAACAAAACTCAATGTTCCTAAATAACTTTTGGATACTATTTTGTATTTGTACTTGCTGAAAAACGAACGGGTTATTTTTTTTTAAGATTCCGTCTCAAGGGTCCCAACGCAACCCTAACTCTTCACTGCTCGTCGCAAATCGTTTAATCTTTAGCGTTTTTGCAACTTATCTTTTAAACACGCTTGGAATTATCACAAATGTATATTGCTCTAATTGCTATAATAACCAATATTAAAAATAAAAACAACGTTAAATGTACACTTAAGTAACAAAGGGTCTTGATAAAACAAATGATCAACAACCTTAAGCAGTGATCTTACCACGACCGGTATCGTTAAGAATCTAAAAATACCCACATATTTTTAGGCGTACGAGTATTATATATTTCATTATTTATTATTCATGATCCACCTTGTCGTATTAGGTTATACAGTCATTAACTTTATTATGCCTTTTCTTTGACCAAGCCAATATAAGTTATCTATGGGAACACATTGTCTTCTCCATTATAGATATCAATCAGTAAACGGAAAGGCAAAAATGTTTTATCAACTTTTGTAATTGTTTTATTTAATAACTTTTTTTTTAAATAAAAAAAAATGTGTCATGTCTATTAACACACTTTTTATAATGTGTTAATAGACATGACACATTTTTTTTTTAGATATTATACATTATTTTTAAGATATTTACATAATATATTTTTTTCTGTATGTGTGTTTGTCACTAAACTTCTCTTATCTTCTCAACGGTCGGTCCCATTTAGATGACATTTTTGGAGTTTCCCTGAGTGGGAACCTGGATTGCTTTGATGAACTCGGTAGGTAAGACAGCAATGAAGATCCAGAAAATAGCCTTATCTCCCATTTACCGTCTACTACTTTACCGTCTACTATCTCTGCTCAGTTGGAGAAGCATATCTAATAGTACATTTATGTCATGTTGTAAGAGCCTATCTATATTATAACTACTTCCTAGTTGAATCAGTATATATAGCTATATAAAAAATAACAACAATGATCAAGGAAAACATTCCAGTTTACATATAAAGCTAATATAACCGATGAAGTCCTTTGTGACGCAGCTATGGTGACCGCGCGGCCGAGATAATGAGCGCCCCAAGGCCAACGCGTGCTAATTACAATTACCGTGAGTGGACATTCTTTGTTCCAATAATGATTAATGCCGGTCGCGAGTGTCGAGGAGTATCGCGAGTGAGATAACAGGAAGCGTCGACAATGTCAGCGTACAAGGTCGGACGCAGGGAGCGTCAGGCGCTCACCCCAGTCACCCCTCGCTTCACGCACCCTCTCTCGTTTAACGGTCCCCATGATTACGACTGTATTCTATACGTATTACAACCGTATACTAAGGTTTATTTATATATAACCCTTCAAAGTGTTTGATTAATTTATGTGACGTGGCTAGTGGCCGTGGTGGTCAGTGTCGCCATTAAACATTACAATCGTAAAAACTAAATGTACGCTAATTTAAATAATTCTGAACTTAGCGACGACGTGACGATATATCATTTCATATGTACCTATGTTATCTGTAACCTTGCAAAACCTACAAATCAGCAAACTTACAGTTATTGTTTTTTTATATCCATGTAAACACTCGCAGCTGAACAATTTTGTGCTTTAATACCTGCACGAAAGATTCCATTTTCCAACACACCAGATATTTCTTATCGCTATAGTTCTAATCAGAAAAGCGGTAGGACCTTGAGGTTGACCCTGAATATTTTTATCCGGATATTTCGCAATGTATGTGCGTAGGTACGGAATACATACCTAAGATATCACTTACTACTTCACGATAACGTTATGTTATCTCTAGTGATGTTACGTTTATAATAGGTACTTACGTGCTGTAAAAAGCTGTATTGACTCATTTTCGCTTCCACCTAATGAAGCGAATAACGTTTCAGGTATGCGAGCTAATACAAATAGGTAAGTACTTGGGAAACAAGGAACATGATTCGCGAGGGGCGGGCGCGGCGAGGTCGCACCGATCTAGGAAGTCAAACGTTTCGACCTCGACCTTGTGTGTGCGAAAAAATATTCGGCAGCCACTCGCCCCCCTCGACCCGCCCCCCGCCGCCCACCCTCGCTCGCCCGGTATTGAAATGCCCTCCTCTACCACTCTCC
>DWNR01001358.1:0-15341 GCA_018250455.1 Polygonus leo
AATGTCCATGGGCGGCAGTGACCACTTACCATCAGGTGGACTGCATGCTCGTTTGCTACCTTAAGACGATAAAAAAGTAGCGCCAGTTATTGTGCAATCTTACGTTACGCGAAACCCATTAGAATGCAGGTTCCGTATCCACACCAAATTCAAGGCAAATTGTTTGAGCTCACGATCGCTATCTGAAAAACTCGTGACCAAGGTATCGGTACGCGGCTCACATGAACTGAACCCGTTTTCAAATTCGAAACACATTCCACGTGCGTCACTTTCGTTTGTTATTGTTATGTTGCTCTATGGAGCCTTGTACTAAATCGCGGTACGTCAAGGATGTTTGTTTGTTTGTTTATAGTATAAAAGTGGCAAACGAGAACGCTGTGCACCTGATGAGGAACCAACTCAAGTATTTAAGATTGAACACAGATGTTCGTGTCGAGTTTAATCATAGCCGGCAACGACGTCTCCAAAACCAATACATAAGAATGATTCACGAAGTACTATGAAAGATGCAGCTCAAATCACATGCAATTAAATGCTTGTGGGCAAAATAACTTTACATAGACCAAGAGAATCCAGAGAATCATGTCTGAAAGTTCACGATATCATGTCTGAATTCATAACCACTCCTGAGAGCTAAGGTCTCTTTCAAAAGTAAGTATTAGTTTAAAATTGCTTGCTATTTTTTTTACAATATGGAAGTAGCAGACGAGCATGCAGTCCACCTGATGTTAAGTGGCTACTGCCGCCCATGGACATTTGTAATCAACCAGATAAGATTAGATTCCTATCTCAGGTCGACCACAGATGCGCCTCTACCCTTAGCGCTGAACACTGCTGTTATAAGGCAGAAATAAGTGTGGCGGTGGTGCCGCCGGAGTCGAACCACAGAGGGTTCTACCACCTTTTAATGAATTTACTTTTTATTTTTAACCTTTGCCTTTTAACCTTTTAATGCTAATGCTCAATTGCTGATATGAGGCAGAGTAGATGGAGCAGTATAACATAATAATATTGTGATCAAAATGTGTGAACAGTTTGCGAATACATTGTGTGATATAATTTATTCATGAGGTAATAATTATTTATCATATACTTTATGAGTATAATAACTAGAAATTAGATCGATAATTTCCCTTTTGTCTGAAAAGGGAAACTAACTATCAATATCTAATATAACCTCAGTCATGAGATTATATTGGCTATTAGAGTTCAAAGCACAAATCAGATTCCTCAAGAATTTTCATGCCTACTTAATTTCTTTCCATTTAAAATTGCCGACGGCGCAACATTGTAGATAGCCTTACAAAGAGTAACGTAAAACGAATCCTTGATCTCGGTATATGAAAAAAGAAATAGAAAATAAAGGTTAATGAAAAAATTAAGAGCAAATTATAGCGTCTCGAGCAGACCACGTCGGCGGCAAGTCCAGTTAATTGCCCGTTATGGAGTCAACACACTGCGAGCGGGGCGGTAGCGTGGCGGAGTCGTAGCGTGGCGTGGCGCTAGAGTGAACCGAGTATTTGTGCATTCTTACGTTACATACTAGATAATATAATGACACACAGTAGTGACGATGATTCTTCCCGATAAAGAACGATTTTCGAATTGATTTTAATGGAAGTTTGAACCTTAAATTCTGTAGAAGTATCGATCCACAAAAAATTCGGTTTTTTCGGTCAAGAATATTGATTCTATAAAAGTGGATATTTTTGGTCGATGTTGTATTATATGGAAAATAAAGAGCTGTTTACTCTTTCAAGCTAAAAAATATTTATTCAAAAATA
Source organism: Polygonus leo (assembly GCA_018250455.1). NCBI lineage: Eukaryota > Metazoa > Arthropoda > Insecta > Lepidoptera > Hesperiidae > Polygonus > Polygonus leo. The sequence continues at coordinate 1,785 of DWNR01001358.1, forward strand.
TTTCATACGAAATACATACTCGACAGTTATTGCAAAACAACAAATAAACTTCAGAGACCCAAACTACAAAAAGGTTATATTGTTTGGGCCTCTGAAATCCCATCTACAAGGAAATAATCTTGCGGAGGAAGTCTACAAGGCGAACCTTAGTAGATCACGCCAGCGCCACGCCACGCTCCCGTCCCGCCCTCTGTATGGCGAGATCATTATTGCCCGTTAGCCTTCTCGAGGAATTAACGTGATTTAATTTTGTTTCTCCATCTTGAAACGATTTATATGTAGGTAGGTACTTTAGATACACGGAAGGTAAAATTTTAAAAGACTCAGTCTTAAGGCTAGCTTTCAAGTTTAACGTTAAATCGTGATCGTAACATTTCGTAATGTTTCGAATAGATTTCGTTTAGATATTTTTATTATATTTTGTATATTGTCATTGGTTGTCATAAGTGTCAGCAATATGTATCTAGGTAGTGCTGATTATTTTTTTAATAAACACCTTTGAACTCGGTTAAAATGTTATATTTAAGCTTAACAAGTCATTTTGTTGAAACCTATATCTTGCATTAGAAAAAATGTGGTCTAGTTATAACGCCAAAGTATTAAATGTAGCTACAGCCAACAGACGAGGTTTAAAATAAAATTAAAAAGTTATATCGTATTAGTGCACGCTACAAGTAAAAAGTTACGACATATTCTTTTAACTCCTATATGTTACGGAACATTAAATCTCATTTGTGACTTTCGGTCGAAAATTACAATGATGTTTCAGCGGTTTTCAACGACTTTGCATACAAGGAACGTTTTATAACAGAAATACCGTGAAAAAAGCAGCGACATTTGGAAACGTTTCACGTTTCATATTTATTATTCAAAAGATCTCAATAGAATGTAATATTTTTTGTCTGTTCATCAATGGTGAATATTACAGATGCGCCGAATATTCGTTTGATACTCGATATTCGTATTCGGCCGTAAAATACGAGATTTAAAATAAAATTAAAAGATTATATCGTCTTAGTACAGCTACAAGTTAAAAGTTACGTCATATTCTTTGAACCCGTAAATAATACGGAACATTAAATCTCATTTGTGACTTTAGGTTGAAAATTACAAGCAAGAGATGTTTCAGCGATTTTCAACGACTTTGCACACAAGAAACGCTTTATAATAGAAATACCGTGAAAAAAGCAGCGACATTTTGGAAATGGTTTACGTTTCATATTTATTATTCAAAAGATCTCAATAGAATGTAATATTTTTGTCTGTTCATCAATGATGAATATATTTTAGTAACACATGCCTAATACTTCAGCTTTTTGTCATAGTGTTAGGTAATAATACTTAATTTATATTAATTTTAAAACGTACCTACAGTACACAAACATTCGTTTAGGAATCAACTACAAACAGAAAAATATTCAAAAATAAGCCGCGTAACTTCAGTTCAAATTCTACAATTTGTATAATTGATGGAATTTGTGTAACTTTTATGTGTATTAAATATCTAGCAGTTATTACTTTTAATCTATTGAAATATTAGGCGGAAGAGTCGTGTATTAAACATCTAGTAGTCACTACTCTTAATCGATTAAAACATCTGGCGGAGGACGAAAACGTCCTTTCTGTTCCGCTTAATATTTTTGACAGGTGGTAGAACTGGTGGAGTTTGAGCGGGAAGATACCAACGTCACTCACATAATTCTTCATGAAGCTATTCTTGTATTTCATTGTAGTGTATTGTAGAGAGTGGATGCCGGCTGTACTTAAATAAGAACAAAAATCCAAGTTTTTAATGGTACAAACGAAGCTGTGGTGGACCACAGGTACAATTCAATTGTACTCTGTGCACATTTGCTGCCATCTTTACTAATATTATAAAATTGTACAATTTGTTTATTTGTTGTTGAGTTAAACGCGCTAATTCCACTTCTGGTTTGAAAAATTCTTTTAGTTGCGGAAGGCTATAGGCTATATAGCATCACGCTACGACCAATAGGAGAGGAGTATCAACGAAAAGTGTTGCAAAAATTATATGGCAGAACAACGTTTGTCAGGTCAGCTAATTATACAATAAAGAAGATACAACCATTTACATACAAATACATACAATACATACACTTATTATCTATCTATCTTTGATCACTTACAGACTTGTTATGAACTGTTGCAAATATTTTAGTTTAGATCAACGAACTGAACAGATCTTACTGTAAAACCGATGCGAGCTGTTTACTGGTGCAATAACAAATTTATTGCGAATCACGTGTTTTCGTTATGAAAATAGTTACGCACTGTTGGCAGGTGCCGCTCTTACGTCACGTTATCAGCTGTGGAGGAAACTCGGTTAACGATTAAGGTACGTTCATAGTGGACAACTCTCTATATTTTTTTGAGTATGGAAGTAGAAAATGGCCCTGATATCTAATAAGCGATAACTGCACCCAAGGAAAAATATATGGCAAATACGGCGATGGGGGCCGCCACCCATCACGCCGAACCCGAACACCCACATTATAGGATTGAAGTCGTACTTGAGGTCAATCACAGATTAGTTGCTAGTCCTGACGACGGAGGTGGTCGTGTAAGTATGGACACTATATCTTTCCGACCGAAAGATACAATTCTCTAAAGCTTGTTAATTACCGTCTCCTACTTGAGGTCGAACACAGATGCGTTGGTAGTCCTGACGACTGAAATGGTCGTCTTAGTATAGCTTCCACAGTTCTCCTACCGAAACGCTAAAAATTAGCCGCTACGCGGAGGAAATGACTTTGGTATTGGTACCTACCCAAGCCAATGATGTACAGGTTTCTGGCAAGTTTATTGGGCGAATGTCATTACCTACATTTGGACAACATTACAAACGTGCATGTATTATGAAAGTAAGTAGTCACTGCGAGCCCATGGCCACTTGTAAATTTCGTCAAATAGGATTTGAGTCCTTCGAGATCGGCCAAAGACATGTTGGTACTCGTGAGGACCGAGATAGTCGCCTAGTCCACTTTCACCTTCACAGCTTTCCGACCAAAAGTAAATTATCAATTAACAAATAACCCACTGCTGAACTCAAATGCTAGAAATAAGTATTTCTTCTAATAATGACAAGAAATTAGGTCATAGGTATAGTTATACTTTTAAACGAGGCGAACATCTTAGTCCTCAAGGATAGCAACGCATCTGTGGTCAACCTTAAGTACGATATAATCGAACTCGGGGATGATCACTAATAGGCGACAGGGACCACCTGATGGGGGAATTCGTGCTCAAAAAAAATGTCGGATTCCTCACGATGTATCTCCTCATTAAAACAAAAAGATAATTTGATTGAAATACGCAAGTCATTTTTGGAAACATGAGTGGTGCGGTATTGGAAGCTGAAGCATGCATTAACAGAATACCTGCCTTAACAGAATTTAATGCTACGAAACCACAGTAATGGAAAGTTAATTATTTTTAAACGGTAGCAAAACCGCCGATAAAACGCTGGAAGGTCTATTTTAAATAACCTATACGGTAAATTTTTAATCTTTCGGTAAACGATAATGCTTTTCCCTGTTTATAAAACATATATTGTGAAGCGTTGTCAACGGCATTCTGTTTATTTACAAAAATATGATTATACACAATCAAAGTAAGTATTATTTATTACATGTACAGAGTATTATTATGTATTCTAATTATCATTATATGTATAGAGTGTAGTAAGTATAGAGTTAGCCGATAAATAAACAAATAATATTTATATTGTTTTTAGTACGTACGTACTTAATATTAAACAATCATAGTTTTAAATCTTGACTTTCATTAACTAAAATGAACTGAAACTTGTTTTTGCTTTCATACGATTTACCATTAATGTTAATGATAATTGGTTTTTAAAGTTTCGTTTGGAATTCGTCTGTAATTCCTAAAATTAATTTTCCTCTACAATAGCATGATGAATTTAAATTTTTGATCTGTGAATTAAGACGCAAGAAAAGATTAACAAACAAAATGGCATGACATGTCGCGTCTGAAGCTGCTTTCATGTGAATGATGTTCTCTACGTGACAGCGAAAACTGGTTCATTCACAGTCTGTTTTATTTCGGTCGGTTTTACTCGCTGTATATACACCACTACATACGCAAAAACATTTTAAGCTGACTTGACTATACCTGCTTAAAGAACACATGGAACCAATATGTAATACATGTATATGTTCATTAAAATATTTTTTGACCGAGTAAATTTTTCGGTTTACATCGTTCGTCTATTTTAAATTTCGTTTTCGTCTATTTTAAAAACTTTTAGTCCCAATTTTACTCGTTTTACTAAACTTTATAAAGAAAAATTGCCATCAAAGCATTGCCACTTAGGATGGATTACAAATGTCAATGCCGGCAATAACCACTAACCATCAGGAGGTCTGCATGCTCGTTTGCTAAGTTTATAAAAAGGATACATGATAATGAGACAAATATGTGTACTTGCCTTTACATTTAGTTGCGTTACCGCCCGCATTATAGGAATATCGTGATTTACGGAACCCAAAATAATTAGATTTTCTTCACTTCCTTATTTGTTCTTGATAAGTTATATTTATATTTTGTAGAACAGCGGAATGAAAATACGAAACAGCTTGTTACTTCTTCATATACATTAATGTTAATCTTGCGAAAATCATTATATTATTTGGTAATAAAATGGAAAAAGGTTTTGTTTTTTATAGCATTAACAGGTCTGATTAACATGAGACAAAAAGTATCTCATAGATGCCATGGATATATATAAGACGAATGCTTAAACACTAAGACCGACCAATAGCAACCAACTTAAATGTTAGTTTCTCAAGACCAAAGACGTATTGCTGCTTGTATCCAAAGAGTTGTTATAAGTAGATTTTAACCATCTTATATTCACATTACGATATTTTGTGGGAGCCATAAATAGCCTCTGAGCAGTGAATCTGAAAAACAGAAGTGCATTACTGGCTCTTCAGGCCAGACTACAAAACAATGGAATGAGGCTGCAAATCAACCCAGACGCGTGCAAGGTAGCAAAGCGGTGAATAAGAAAATTTAGTAACTTCTTTTTGTGACGCTATGCGCAGCTATGAAAATAGAGTTATCCTGTTCGTATACTCCAATTTTCAATGGCGATAAGGCAGACGGACTACCTGATGGGAAGTAGTCACCGTCGCCTGGACATTTGCAGCACCAGAGGGCAATGCATCGCCGGCTTTGGAGGACAACTCTTTTCTTTTAGTTTTGTCTTGCTCATCGCCTCGCCATCTCGCATATCTTTGGTGAAGGTAGAATAAGTTGTGGCAGAATCAATTACGTACTGAGTAGGTGCTTTGACCGCTGTAAAACCAAACAAATTAAAGCTATTCCTAAGTATTCTTCGTCGTTGTTTATTGTATTCTATATCAAATTAATATCCGATGAAAAATAATTTAATGACTATGAAAATGTATTTTGTTCGTCAAGGGACCGCTTGTTATCCGTACACAATGAAGAGAAAATCTATTTTGCTCCGTTAGCGTCAAGGAAAATGTTGAAACAATTTTTTTATTAAACACTTTTTTAACGACGCCGAAAAATGTATTAACTTTGATTGTTATATTTTCTTTAAGCTTTATGGACAAAGTTTTAAATTTACCAAATCTTTTGTGTCTGGCGAAAAGAAAAAAACAAGGACTGCTTTGAAAAAAGAAATATTGTAATTGATTTGTGTTCAAATATTTCTTTTGTAATGACTACACTTAGTCGTTTATGAATCTTTCTGGAAATAAGATTTGATTTACATGATTTTGATTCGGAATAGATTCTCTAATGCTTGGTCAAGTTAATAATACGAGATCTTATTTATACCAGAAACAATTCACACAAAGTAGGTTGTCAAAGGTCTCATAAGATGTTTTTCATGTAGAGCCAAGCTCTTTAGTCTAAAAACTTAACTTTATAAACACGTAGTAATAAAATGATCTTAGTATTTATAAAGTTTTCGGCAAGTAACATAACGTAATAAGTTACTACTCATGCACTCATTTACACGATTAATTGCAAATAGTTTTTCAGAAATATAGGTTTTAGTTTTAAAGTGATAGTTTCATACCAACTCTTCTTTTACCCCATACTAATAACATTCTCAGAAAAAAGTGACATCCATAGTGAAACCTTAATATCGAAGGTTAAGTCGAATTTCAAAAACTTCAATACATATACTGCTCTTTAGTGTAAAAAAACGGCGTGAGGTATCTACGGGCCTTCGGTAGGAACGAAGTTTCTTTGGTTTTTTGGTAGAAGTTCGCTGTACACCCATAATTTATATTATAAAATATCGTTAAAAATAGAGATTTGATTGAAAAGTTTGAAAAAAAAAAAAATATTTATATATAATTATTTAATGTAAGTATGAAGAGTACGAGTAAAGTTAGGATCAAGTAAACGGCTGTAATTTAGCAAGCTGTAGCAAAAAGTGTCGAGAAAAACTCTTGTTACGCCTTTCGATCTCGCTCACATCCCGCTCAGTGCGTATACCACGCGATAAGGAACTTCGTTCTAACAATAGTAACACAATTGAAGAGTTATGTACGTGAACAAAAGGTGGCCTTTTTGCTAGAATGAATGCTAAATTGACTCTAGATTAAATCTTCGATGCGTTCGGAGATAAAAATTTGCAATGTTATTTTTGAATGACATGCGTCAGAGAAACGTCAACATTGACATTGAAATAAAGTGAATAATTTATATCCTACTCATGTTTTTTTTTTAATTGATGCCATTCTTTAGTCGACAATTGTCAATAATGAGGACGAACTTAGGGAGCCTTTAATATAATTAGATGTTTTTTTTTTTCTTATTTTTAAGAAATACTTTACTTTCTATCTTTCTGGTAAAAAATAAGCGTATTATATCGATATTTGAGTGAAGTGAAGTGTGAACAAGGAATAAATAAAAAAATAACAAATTATTTATAGCTATTTTTGAAAATTTTTGAACAAAAAGTTTTATCATATGATGTCAACTTATAAGAGCTTATAGTTATAGTTAGAATTTGTTTAGGTTTTGTTTAGTTGGTTCCATTTTTAATTAACGTCTTTTTATATGGGAAAATCATTTATCGATTTTACCTGCTTTATCGATAAATATAGATACACACCACCCATACTTTATTTTTTCCGCCCATCTGTAGCATAATTTCTTTCGATTGATATAACTTACATTCTCCTCCTTATATAATATATTATAAAGATATAATAAATATTTACATTACTATTACATGTTTTTAAGTTTAGTATAGTTACCTACATATTTCTATAAAGTATTACCATTTACGTATGCATGTATGTATGCATTTAGATTACTAACTTCTATCGCAGAGCGTGTGTATAGGTAATTTATACACATAATATCAAAGATGTCATTCACTCCCGACTTGGCAACGTGAATGCGGTTTTAGCAGATGCGGCTTGTCAGTAATGTATTTGGCAAAGAAAACATGGCAGTTCACATGGCGCCACGGTCACTGATAAATAAACATTAAAACAAAACGTATTTTTTCTCTACAACAGATAATATATCTGGGGTCGAATTAACTTTTTATGATTTAAAAATCGTTTAAAGGTAGCTAACGAGTATCCAGTCCTGACAGTAAGTGATCAGTACCATCTCAAATCAAATCAAATAGTTTATTTGCATAAACAATGGGTTTACAAGATATTACATTATAACACAGAACAGTACTGCCACGTTTTACCTATTAAGGCATGCAAATATTTATAATAATTTAAGATTATCATTATGTCTTAAATATTATTATTATTATTTAATTTCATTAAAATTATGAATTTAATACACGTCTATCATCACAACCCATGATTGTACCACTACTGGGCACGAGTCTCCTCTCACAATGAGAAGGAATTAGGCCATAGTCAACCGCGCTGGCCAAGTGCGAATTGGTAGACTTCACACACACTTGAGATTGTTTACAATCTCTTAAGCATACAGGTTTCCTCACGATGTTTTCCTTTACCGAAAAGCAAATGATAATTTAAGTTTAAATACGCAGATAAAATGAAAAAATATATTTATTATTATTTATTTTTATTATTATTGCGTGCTGGGATTCGATCCCGGACTCTTCGTTCTCAATTTGAGAATCACACCTTCTGAGGATTAAGATCTCCTTGGTCCAAGGTCGCCTTGTATGTAAGCAAAACGAACCTCTCCAAACCGAATCACAAGAATGAGAGAGAGAGAGAATTGGCCATGAATATTGAATTTATAAATAATTCCAAGAAGGATTAAATCATACCTGAGTTTACTAAGTTCCCTATCGATCTACAAGAGTTCTAACACCAGCAAGGATTAAGGATCCATACTGTTAGGCATCTGGTATACAGACCAAACTACGTGTTGCTATACTTAAACACCGCAATACAAACATCACCCCGCACTACGGGATGTATTTTAGAAATGCAAACGGGGATTGCGTCGTGTTCGGTTCACGGTCCGATGGTTCGCACGAAACATTTGCGTATAGCTCGCTCAATCGTACCGCTAGGGAATGAAATCAGAAATGCGTTCAGCCATTCGAATTTGAAAGACGAGACCATTTTCTTCCGATCGCTTGCGGCTTGAATTTGCGGCCCAGGGATTTTTGAAGTGGAAACCTATATGGCAACGATGGGCAGGGTAAAATATTTGAAAGCGCGTCATCACCATATTTACGCTTAAGGTGTTGCAAAGTAGTGTATGACTATTTAAGGATTACACTCAAATAATAGAAAAAAAAAGAAAGAGATACCTTCACTTCTGTGAACTCAGTTGAAAAAAAAGACAAGAGTTACGCAGTTGAAAAAGAAATGTAAACGTTCTGGAAACAAAATAACGAAAAAAGAAACTTTCGTAATATCTCTATTAAATGCAGGTGCTAATTAGTTTCATCCACGAATAACGCGCTGAAGCTTTATTTAATCTTTATTTAATCAAAAGCTCCCATGGCGCGTAAACTTTAAAAGTTTTACTTTACAAACGCTACTTTTTCCTGCCAGGATTTTGAATTCAGATCTCGTAAGATCTCAATTAAGTTGCAGGTGCTCATTAGTTTCATTCGCCGCGGATTGCGTTCTAAAAACAGGCGCGGTTCTAAGGGTGGGGTCACAGGGGTCATGAACCCCCCCCACCCCCCAATTCTTACTGTCAAATTGCAAAACCTTTTAAAATGGTCAATTTACGAAGACTGAAAACCAGATATAACCGCAGACGTTCATAATATTATTAAAAAAATATTACTCATAAAAATAGAAGACTTCCATTTGTTTTATGATGTCATTTATATTATTATACTCAGTATTTTCGTGTAATGTTTTGTATGACCCCCCCTCCTTAAAATTTGAGTCTGCGACCACGCCTGTCTAGTCTGTCACGCCTGTCATAATTTTTATAAAAAAATGGCCAAGTGCGAGTCGGACTCGCAAACAAAGGGTTTATACACATTATTCATTACCATTATGCAATATTTAACACTGATCGATGGAAGTTTAAGTATTTGTTTAACAGTTGGCGCTGTGCCCGTGCTGAAATGTTAGATGAATATTTTTTTATATATACTTTACCAGGTATTACATTGTATTAAAGTGCATTGTTAACATAATAAAATATATATTAAAAAAATATATTTTCCTATTTATCGTTAAATCAAGCATGGTAACATTATAATACGGTTCTATGCCTTGTAGTAAAACTCTTTTAGTTCAACCGGACAGGTGCCACCGCCACCCTCATAATCCTCCGTGAAGCAATTCTTATGTTTCGATTTGGAGAGGCGTGGTTGCCTTATAAACGAGAAGACATCTTGGTCCCCAGGGGTAGCAACGCAAATGTAATCAAACTTGATGATTCAATCGTACTTATATGGACATCACCATGGTCGGTAGTGAACACTTACAATCAGGTTGACTGCATGCTCGTTTGCTACCTTTATACGATAAATAAACGGCCAGCTTTGTGAAAAAGCCTCACTAGCATCAGTTCGAAACAGAACCCAAAAAAACTTCCCTGTCGCAAAGTTTCACCTGTTTTTTTTTTCATTTTATTTCGCCGTGCAATCAAAGTTATTTCTGTTCGATTTCAACTCATATTGGTTTGTGGTTTATTCAACTGCGAAAAGTAAAATTCTCCTCGAAGGTAACGCGATTTTATTAAAGTTAGGCAATCATTATTGTCCCACAGCTGGGCATAAATGTCTCGACACAAAAGATTTAATGGCTAAATCCAGGATGCTAACTTATGGCATTGTTGCCAATAATCGTTTCCATAATTAATTTTTCTCGATGGACAAAAACAGTAGCAATTGAGCGTGCTAAGTGATGTTTGCCGTGAGTGAACCGTATCTAAAGATGCTTGCTACCCCAGATGATTAAGAAGTTCGTCTCGTGTTATGCTATAGTCAGTAACTACGCCTCTCCATAAACGAACAACAAAAAATGTCTAAAAACTCAAAATCTGCCCAAACAACGTCTAACATCTATAAGAATATCGTAAAAGCTACAAAAATACACGATCATACAAATTACATGATAATCAAAGAGCCGGCTCAGAAAATCTGATTTCAAAAAGTTAATATTCAGCGTAACGCCTGAAGCGATCGTCGTAATTGAGAAGATTCCAGCTGGTGGAGGTAGATTTTACTAAAAAAACATGTCACTACGATATTTAAGTCGGATATAGGATATCTGTGGATATAATACAGAACCAGACGTATATAAATAAAACACACACACACGCACATCTTCACGCCAAATCCCTAACGGGGTAGGCAGAGAGTGTCGAGTGCCAAACGGCACGGTTATAAGGAAGCAAAAGAGTATACATGATGCTAAATGGTCAAGTACTGCTATATTTCAAATTTAAATAGTCTTTAAAAATATCGTAATAGCTTGAAGATACATAATCATAGAAAATTACATTTTAGTTAGAGAGTCAGCTTAGAAAATCTGATTTTAAAACGTTAATAGCGTAATGCCTGAAGCAATCGCTGTGCTAATTAAGGAGATTCCAGATGATAGATTTTGCTGAAAAATATGTCACTTCGAAAAGGGTGTTCAACGGAAATAGAATACCTATGGATAGGTATACTAGAATACAGCACAATGTTAAGAAATCATTTAGGTTAGCAGAAACATTTAGCTTATACTTACAAGCTGACCCGGCTAACGTTGTTATGACATATAAATAAATATTCAAATTTCTGAAGGAGATGTCAAGAGTCTCCGAAATACTCTCTTCCTACCCCGTTAGGGATTTGGCGTGAAGATGTGTGTGTGTGTGTAATTGTTCAAATATCGCTGTTTAAAAATAGGGGTTGATGGTAGAAGGAAGATGGTAGGTGCCAAAAAAATAAAAAATAATTTTTTGAGTAAACCACCCTTATGCCTTAGAAGATGAAAAAATTATTGTGTAAACGTTTCAATTATTGTGTAAACGTTTTTTTTTATCGTATAAAGGTAGCCGTAATCATCCCCCCATACAATTAAATCATACCTAAGTTTGATTACATATGCGTTGCTACCTAGGACTAAGATGGTCACCTCGTATATAAATGAAGCTAGAAACCACGCCTCTCCAAACCAAAACGATAGTTGCTTCACGGAGGATTATGAGGGTGGCGGTGGTACCTCCCCGGTCGAACTAAACGAGTTCTATCATTTGGTACATGAGGTTCAGACACTTACACTATTAAGAGAATATTTAATACATCCTAATTGTGTATATGAAACACGATGTAATTGTCATTATAGTAATGTTTTAATAATGCTAAGTAATTTCAATTTGATTATTAGTAAGTTATGATTATGAAACGTTATGACAAAAGGGAGCGGAATGAGCCCAGGTCAGGGTTAGAGCAGTTTAACCTCAAAAATATGGCTAATTAGGTATTTATACCATTTATAATTACATGTTTTTACCCCACTGCCAAGGACTTTTTCGTGTGTATCTTGTATATTTGTAAATTTCTCTCCAAACGATCGGATGGATTACAATAGTTAAGGTATTATTACATTCGCCTTTAAATCTCAAGTATTCTTAGATAGTTCTTAGATATTTATAAAAAAGAAACTCAAGTGACGGGACTCTTTTGCAAATTTTAAACCGAAAGAAAATTAATAGATCCCGTCTTCTACTAAAAAAAAAACTAAAACTTAGGCTTTTAGCTCATTTTATAGTTTGTTTAACCGAAGTAGAATTTAATTTGTTTAGTTTATTTCAATTTTGCTTTCTATTCTTAATTTTGTTTTGGTCTTTTTAGTGTGATTTATTATAAATGCTATAACAACAAATAGACATTACTCAAAAAGTAAACTACTACAAAAGACTTATTCGAAAAACGAATATTTTCGGTGTCACATCACAGCTCATCTTTTACGTTTATATTAATGTTCAAGCAATGGTAGGTAGGATGACCCTTCATGACTCATAACATAACGCCCTTAGCGATTTTTTATTTTTCTTTAATACGCTATGCCTAGTAGATAGTTCTTAAATAAATGTCATCCTTTTCATTTTACATATACATTGTTATATAAGAAGTAAAGCTTGTTTAACGACAAAATAGATTAGCACAAATAAAAATTCTTTGGCAGGTATCTGTCCCGTTCACAAATACCGTACCTGTAGCAAAAATAAAGTTCTATAAGATTAATACAACAGAAATAGCGGGGGAACTCACTCAAAAACCGCTCGAGACATTCTTCACCCACATTAATCTGTTCACTGTGAATTCTAAAGATTCTTAGGTATGTTGTTGACGAGAAAACTTCCGACTGGGAGCAATTTATCAACTTATATTGTCACCTTGTAACCAAAACAATGTCTGCTCAATTTGTCATACTGGAGTGACAAAAGATCACGTTACGGAGGCAGATTTGTTCCACATTATTCTGAAATAGAGGCCATGTTCAATTATTCAGCAAATATTCCGAGAGAACGCGTAAATGAAAAGCGATCAACGTCTTTGGGTACATATTATAATCACACGTCACTATAATTATGGATAATGGATAACAAGCACGGAATATGACGTCGGTGTATGTTTATAATTATATTCACGGTATAAGTAGTTACTTTGTATAGTATTAGATGACCCGGCAAACGTTGTTCTGCGATGTACATTAAAACTTTCTACCCCTTTTTAATCCCATTAGACGATGAGTTTCAATAAAATACGAAACACGTTTTCCATTAATTGTATAAAAGTATGTGTGAAAAATTTGAAGTAGATTGGACCGGGGAATCACGATGTCACATACAAACTTTTCCCCCCGTTTTTTACCCGCTTAGGGGTAGAATTTCGGAAAATCCTTTCTCAGGTCTCTACGATCAACAGTTTAGCTTGTGCGTTAATCCAACAGTCAGTAACTTAGGGCAAAGTATTTTATACTAGCTGTGCCCGCGGCTCCGCCCGCTACCCCTCATTTAAGGGTTGAATTTGTATGGCCTAAAATCTGGCCGGAGGTCTTCTCGATAGTTTAGTCAAGTTTGCATCAAAATCCGTTAAGCCATTTTTAC
>DWNR01001359.1:0-15338 GCA_018250455.1 Polygonus leo
TGTTTTAGGCCATAAAAATTCAACCCCTAAAAGGAGGGGTAGCGGGCGGAGCCGCGGGCACAGCTAGTAGTAAATATACGAAGTTCCTCCTTACAAACATATCGTTAAACTCAACATATTTTATTCAAATTTAATTCTTTACTGAATGCTTTTCTCAGGGATATACCTAGTTATAATAAAAAAATGGTAAGGCAAACCCTACTTCAAACATTAAAAAAGGGTGTGAAGTGTTATAATAAACAAATTAAAATTGACACTTTGACAATTGACGGAATCAGGACTCAAAATTTGAGGGATATGTATAGATAGATAGAGTTATTTCCTTTACCTTTTTAATTCGATACAATGTTTTTCTTCACCAAAAACCACCAAGAACATCGAAAACCAGGTGGTAATTAACATGTAATATGACATAACTTTAAGTTGTATACGTAAAATTCGAACCTCGGTACCATAATGTGAAATGCAGGAATATTAGTTAATAACTGAACTTATAATTAAGTTCTTAATTTATTACTAACTCTTACCAGGTGGTACACCATGTTTGTCAGGTGGTAGAACTCGTTTAGTTCGACCGGGGAGGTACCACCGCCACCTTCATAATCCCCCGTGAAGCAATTCTGGTGTTTCGGTTTGGAGAGGCGTGGTTGCCGGCCATACTTATACATGAGGCGAACATCATACATCTCGTAGTTCTCAGGGGTAGCAACGCATCTGTGATCATACTTAGGTATGATTTTATTATGCTTGGGGATGATTACTGATGTCCATGAGCGGCAGTGACCACTTACCATCTGCATACTCGTTTGCTACCTTTATACGATAAAAAAAACCCTAATTGACGGGTTGTATTAAAATTATCGAAAGCAAAACATTTCACATAAGTATTTTAACTGTCTTACTAAAGGAGAAGCCTTAGTCTGTACATATTTTTCTGTATTTTCTTCAAAAACGAATATCCTAAATATTTCGATATACAAAATACATACATCGTTGTTAACAGTCAATCAAGTGGAAACTGTTACACAACTGTAGCATCAGGCCAAGTGCCATCGTGACCTGAATGAGGCCTGCTAGCTACACTTACAAACGAGGCGAACATCTTACTGCCGGTTTTAAAAACCTATCCATCCCCTGCTAGAACTTAAAATAGCTACCATTGATATGTAGTTGTCTTTTTTTCCAAATTTTAACATCCAAATAAACAACGATATAAATATAAACAACAATAGATAGAACAAACCTATTTATAACATTGATCTATTTGACAAAATTTTAACTTCTAGTGAGACATAGATCTAATTAAAACGGCGTTAGTCCTCAGGGTTGTCAAGTATCAACGTATCTGTGGTCAACGTAGGGCGCATTCCCAAGCGCGACTCAATCGTGCTTGCGAATGATTACTAATGTCCATGGGCGGCAGTGTCTGACTATCAGGTGGACTGCATGCTCGTTTGCTACCTTTATACGATAAAACACTGTAACCGCGGCCCACGTGCCGTCGTGACCCGAATTGCGCCGACGCACGCCGAGCTCCTTGCCGCGGTACGTCGTGGCAAGTGTGGTTAATTTTGTTTTTTGCCACATGTCTAATTTTTTAAAATATAATACTAAGTAATTCAATATACTCTATTGTGTACTACAACATAGAACACAAAGAGACAAATTAATTAATGAATGAATGAGAAATGATGGCTTAAGCCATCTCAAGTCTCACTGAATTCGGATGGACCCATATCGACGCGAATAGCCGACGTATGAACCCATCCCTCCCCTTCTAGCCCAGGTCTTCTGTCCCGACTGAGCCGTTAGTTGGCTTGCCACAAAGCCCGGTGAAGTTGTAAAGGAATGTGTAGGGCCAACAGCAACTACACATTCAAAAAAAAGACAAATGAATTAACGTAAATATTACATACACGATCGGTCGCTAATAATATCTTCTATACTAGGTGGTAGAACTCCCTTATTTCCACGGTTGAGGTACCACCGCCACCCTCATAATCCTCTGTTAAGCCATTATTGTGTTTCAGTTTGGAGAGGCCTGGCTGCCGGCTACACTTATACACTAGGCAAACATCTTAGTTCTCAGGGGTAACGCATCTGTGGTTAAACTTAGGTATGATTTAAGTGTACTTGGGATGATTACTGATGTCCATGGGATGCAGTGACCACTTACCATCAGGTGGACTGCATGCTCGTTTGCTACCTCCATTCGATAAAAAAAAATCATGCGTTAGTGAAGCCGGCATCTCACCCCTCTCCAAAACTATAATAGAAGAATAGCTACACGTATAAGGGTGGTACTGAATACCACTTGACAGGTAAAAAAAAACGTTTAAGAAGTAAGTACTCACATAAGTCTATAAACTGTGCGGTTAAATCGTTTGTTTAAAAGATCAGAAGTTCATAAGATCATCACAAGTTCATAATTTGTACTCGTGTAAATTGTATTCATAATCGTACATCAGCACTTTCCACGACTCGACTGCAACATAAAGTATCATTCATTCTATTTATTATGTATCTCCTTAACTACTAATACCACTTGAATTTTAAACGTTTCTAAAGATATTCCATTTCTGCGACTCGAGTTAAATCCTACGACATAAAATATTGATCCTTCGAGTCGGATCTTACTATTACGATATCTGAATGTGATTTTAAGGCGTGTTAATGAAATAATTTATATGCAGTAAGTACCACTTAATATATACTGGTATTTAAGTTGTATCTAGTAACTAGATATAAGTTGACAGAGTATCAATATGCCAGGTGGTAGAACTCGTATAGTTCAAATGGTACCTACAACTCAGTGGCGTAGATACCGAAGGCTAGACGGAGCCGGGTGGCTACCCGGCCACCCTAGCAAAGAGTTATTTGGCTTTAAGAGGAAATCGAGAAAATTTAAGTTAGGTGCCCATGGAAATTTCCTGTCCGTTTTAGAGAAAATCAAGTCTTGCACACAGGGTACAGAAAAAAATCTAAAAGAGTCGGGTATTCAAATGTGGAATTTTAATCAAATAATAATCAATCAATTTACGAATCTGGAGTACGACGTATCTGGATTTCGACAAATCTGAAATCGAGCCATAGCTTATTTTGCCCCAGGGCTTTGATTAGTTATGTCATTGTGACCACCGCTAATTATTTTATGGCAATGGTGTTATTTTGTAAGTTGTTCGGGCTATACTTAAAAAGATGTACATTGTGATTTGTGAAAGATGATGTACGAGATGTACATCAATGCTGGTCCTGTTGTGAAACTCCAGAACTCATACTTGGCGTTTATTGCAAATGTCCCTATTCGGTAGTGATTACTTACCAGTATTGCAGGCTCGTTTGCTACCTTTATATGATAAAATAAAAATAAGACAGCTATTTGTCCCTGCTTCTTCTTGTCTTTATGTACTGCCTACGTTAGGAACGTTAAGGTTTTATATTTTTCCCAATTTCTTACTTAATTTCTTTCATGACTTAATTTTTATCTGTTACCTAAAAGGGATGCATCAAAATCATTAAAAATGGGGCACGTAGTGTAGGTTATATGGAGCAAAAAAAACAAAAATCAATAACAACAAAAGCGTACAAAACTAAATTCAAATCCGTTCGCGAATAACAACCACCACTAAAATAGATTTTCGCAAATTTCGAGGCAGTTTTCCTTGAACTTGTTTATGAGTCGAACATGTCACTATCAGTGGAACCGCCCACACTTAATCAACTAACTGACAATCTTGATTTCGGCTTCAATTAACAAACCCGTATGGTCGATAGCTTTATTTTATTATCCTGCGAGGACGTGGACAAGACTTCGGCTACGCAGATGACGCCATCTGCATGATTTTTAGGATTCCGTACCCAAAAGGTTAAAACGGGACTCTATTACTAAGACTGCTAACCGTTTATCTGTCTGACTGTCACCAGGCTTTATCTCTTGAAACTTGAAATTTTCCCTCGATATGTGAAACTATGACCGTTATAAAAACAAGTAATAATAATTAAGAAAAAATAAAATTAGGCGCGGGTCCCCAAATAAGATTCTGGTATTTTCGACGTTCTCGTGGAACTGAGTATAAAACTATATTCCTATTGGTCACAACGCAATCTATTGGCACGGAACCCTTCGTGCGCGACTCCGACGAACTTGACCAATTTTTATGCTGAAACTTATACCTACTTATAACTTATACTTATATAAGAAACTATGATGTAAAGAAGATGAGTTAATGGATTTGAATGTTTTTCGAGTTTCAAAATAGTGATATAAACAGAGCATTTATTATATTTCTTATAACAAGCTCTGTCATTTCTAATTAACATGAACCTACATAAATTGAGTTATGCGCATTGAGAACCTGCTCCTTTATTAAAGACGCTAAAAATTGTTTTAAATTAGATTTTTAGGAAATTTTTATTGTCTGCAGTTTTGCTACATCTAATACCTAAAGTTATCTTTTATCTTAGTTTTGGTCTGGTCCGAAAGCGAAACTATTAATATCAACCGTTTCACTTTCATCGTAAGAAGCGCCTATCTATTTGGATATTTGCGTAACACGCAACATCATACATTGCATGCACCTTTTATTATAATGTCCAAAAAAATCTAGATCCATATTTAATCTATGCGTTCTCTATACTTTCAATTTAGTACATTATAGAAATTGCTTAGGTATAAATATTACGTTTATTGATTTATTTATTATCTTTTTTTTTCATTTTTATAAATAACAGGAAATTAAGTTGTTGTCCCTCTCCGCAGAGTTGCTTCATTTAGATTTAGAAAAGGCGGCATATCAAACGAATCCAAATTTGGGAATTAAAGTACATTTAAAATCCCAAATGACTTTCCAGTAGCCATTAAGTCTATGGCATGAATTAAAATGTCAACACGTTATCTCCGCCCACGGCAATCAAACATTATCATATATCAAGTAATGATCGGTTAAATTGATTTATCGTATCGTTCATTCATAAAAATCAATTCTTATTTAATCTAATTGTAAAGTAGGTCGATATGTTTGATAACTATTATAATTTATGTAGACGTCTGAAATAAAATCGAAAGTCAAATAAACGATTTATGTTTAAATAAACCTTTTGTTTCTCTTTCGCGCTTAATATTTAGAAAAAAAACGGAACTGAAATACAAAATATAAATAGAGAACATCATATAAGATTGACGTCATATTTGAGTTCGAAAACCGAGACCCTTATTTACCGTTAACGGCGAATAAGTCTAGAAATAGTAATTTTCTTCCGACAACCTTTAAAACTACTAATTTACAAAAAGGGAGCAAAATATGCAAAAATTGGTGTCATCATAGGCAATGTTTATTTAAGTAACTTAGGTCGTTATTAATGTGTTATTACTAAAATCACAGTACATTACTCCTTAGAGATCAAAATAGATATGGCATCAATCCTAAATATTATCTACACACCTCCTAATAAGTTAGTGTAAATGGCTATCCATTAGCGTAGGACCACCGTTAAAATGTCATTTTTCTTAAATTCGTAGATATTGATATAAATGGAGGTAATAAGCGTTATACAAATAGACATTGTGACTTTTAGCTACTGTCATATTTAGCTTGATCTCTTCTTTATTAGTATTTTGAATAAACAAGAAATATTTATTACTTCTTTTAGCTTCTGTGACTTTTTATATGATTTATATGATACCTTTATTACTTTTGACACAAATGCTATTCTTCGCTAAGAATTTATTTAATCTTTTCTTCATTAGTCTAAAAAATTATGGGCTCTTCGACATCCTCTCGAATTATAGTACTAACACATTTATATATTATATACACAATTTTTATATTTTTATACATACAGGTATTTTCACAGATATATTAATATATATATCTGTGGGTATTTTAAACAATGCTACGGAACATTTTTCACCCAGCTTAAGTAAATGTAACACTTAAATTCAAATAAAATTGTCATAAAATCCTATTGTGGGACCTGGAGTACACGTTATTGAATTGCCTGATTATGATATCGCTGAAAGGATTCATAAAAGATACTTTTAGCCGATGCAGGCTTTTGTGAGAACTATAAACTCTTTCGTACACACGTACAATAATTTCTATGCTACTTTGCTGTATACTTTAGCACCGTTATTTTTGCCCTTGCTGAACATGTGAACGCTAAATGACGTTTGGTGACATTTTTCATAGTTATTGAAACAAGCAAACAAGCAAAATTCGCGCGTCACTGACAAATCTACCGTGAAACAATTGACAGTTCTTACTTTTGTTATTAACTTCGTACCAATTGTATTCCAAACCATTAGCAGAACAGAATCAGTACAATTTTCGGCAACGGTTTCTCATCACTCATCCGCCAAGGTCGGACCGGTATCAGTGACAACTAATGAATGGAGTCTGGAGGTGGCGAGGCGTTGGCGGGCGAGTGGCGAGTGTCGACACACATTGTTATCCTGCCGTTCATGTTGCGCAAAAACAGATGAATCGGTGAATAGTATCTCTGTATACTATTCTGTGTATTGGCTTTGGACAATAATAAACCGAATTCGCCGAACCGCCAGGACTCGTCTAGTTCGTCCGGGGAGGTACCACCGCCACCCTCATAATCCTCCGTGAAGCAATTCTTGTGTTTTGGTTTGGAGAGGCGTGGTTGCCGGCTATGTTTATATACGAGGTGAACATCTTAGTCCTCAGAGGTAGCAATGCATCTGTGATCAAACTTAGATATGATTCAATCGTACTTTGGGATGAGTATTGATATCCATGGACGTCAGTGACCACTTACCACTTAACGATAAGTGACCTCTGCCGCCCATTTGTTACTAACTCAAGTGCGATTGAATTGTAGGTATATAACGTTAGCAACATCTTTGCCTATAACATCTTTGCCTCTGGTTAAGTATAGCCGGCAAACAAACCTCTTCAAACCGAAACACAAGAATTGCTTCACGGAAGATTATGAGGGTGGCGGTGGTACCTGCCCAGTTGAACTACACGAGTTCTACCACCTGGCAATGATGACGATCCAGTCCGTCTAGAAACGTCGATATAGCCCTCTTTATCCAAGCAATGTACTCGTAAAAGGTCCCCCAGTTGTTCTGCGTTTGGCGGAGTTTAATTGAGGACATATCTGTGTTGAGGACATGACCTGATATTGTTTGGGTATATATTACATACGTACCTTATTCAAATCTGGTTTAAATAGATCCCAGCTTCATTAGCCGATCCCCGGCTGTTGCTTAATCCAACATATCGATTTCAATGCGTAGCGTCACGCCTGTATGAACATGAATGTTGTAAGATCAACATGTTGTGCATTGATTTGTGTGTCCATGATATTAGATACTGCTGACATGTTATCTCTCTACTAAATTACGGTTGAATTGTGTGCCGAACGTGTGGCGCGAACGAGTCTAATGAGGAATTCTATACTTTTGCATTCTTCTCGAAAATATATCGCTCTTTCTTTCTTTTGTCTTCACGTTACGTCACGTCTAAGTAAGTACATTTTGGTCCGAATCGGACCCGTTTACATCTTTACTTTTTGAACGTCAGTTAGGTATATTTACTCTTGAAAATCCAAGACATATCATTTATGCATTTCGAACCTTATGTGTGATGTCAATACACTGAATTTAAATATCAACGACATCGTTTTCATTGAAACTGCATTTAGACATAATATCCTTTAGTTGTGAATTGACAATGACAACAGTTCCTGTCCCATTCAACCCTGAACGAATCGAAAAGTAGCGAAACGAGTAATTACAAAAGAAATGATATCAGTAACAATGTTAAATGCAAATTAACGTGTACTGAATGAAACATCGATTCCAAGGCCACTTCCATTGAGGAACTCTTATCTCTATATGTAGGTATCTATATAACCTTTTATATTTAAATAACTTTATTTTTGTACATCGGTTCCTTTTATTTTTTTTTATCGTTTAAAACTCTTAACCAAAACACAATAAATTACTTCACGGAGGCCGGAGCATTGTGAGTTCTCCAGTCGAACAAGGTCTACCACGTAGCAAAATATGTTCCTGGATCTCAGTCCTTATTTCCCATAGGCTGTTTTAGGATTGTTTTATTGTGTAAAGGTAGTAAACGAGCATGCAGTCCACCTGATGGTAAATGTTCACTGCCGCCCATGGACATTAGTAGTCATTCCATAGTAAGATGGACCCATGGTTGTCCACAAATCCGTTACTACCGTGACCGTGGTACCTCCCCGGATGAACTACCTGAGTTCTACGACCTGATAATATATGATATATACATATTGATTTTTATAATATAAAGTAACCTTTCTGTTCATCTGTTGAAAAGGGGTTACTGCAGCCCATGAACACTTATAACCAATCCAATTAGGATTTCAGCATACTTCATTTTGAGCATAGGTTCGTTGCTACCTGTGAGGATTAAGATGGTCACATCATAAGTAAGTAAAGCCGGCAACTCACCCCTCTCCAAAACTGAAATATAAGGATAGCTTTACGTATTATAATAAGGGTGGTACTGAATACCACTTGACAGCTTAGAAAATAAAACGTTCACGTCTATAGACAGTGCGGTTAAATCGCTAATTTAATGACCAATACGACTGTCAGCCATTTATGTTTCCTCATAATGATCCCTGATGATGAAATGAATGTTAAGCTGTTCACAGTTGGTGATATGCAACAAAAATAACTGATTCATAACGTTACGTTCTGGTTGATCCGAGTATTGATACTCATATTTACATTACAATTGGATTCATGAGACATTGACAATACATAAGTAATGCATCTGAGATACATTCATTGTCATTTTATTTGTATGAGTAGCTGTGCCCGCGGCTCCGCCCGCATCGAATTCGGTCCGTGTTCATATTATATTATATAATTCTGAAATAAAAGAAGCCTAAGTTACTCTTTATTGCATCAGCTATCTGCCAGTGAAAGTCCCGTCAAAATCGGTCCAGCCGTTCCAATCCAGTTCCGTTCCAATTTTATTTATTTATATAGATTAGTTACTACAAACTTTATAAGTTTTATAAAGTTGATACTTGGTATGATGAGCAAAGTCGAATACAAAAACAAGTGAAGAAAAAAATAGTTTATTGTTGAATTTCTCAATGAATGTATTCGTGAAATAGAAGGCTTATCACACCCACTGCACCGGCCCTGTTGACGTAATGTCGACGTTTCCCGCGCTTTACCGACAGTGACAGTTCGAGCGCGCGAAACGCACCACGGCAGATTAAAAATAGCACGTGACTGTTTTAAAAAAATAAAGTTTACGTTGTAATTTGGGGCCTACGTTATCAAATCTTATGAGCCATACTGATAAGAATAGTGTAATGGTTTAGCAACGTTTTCTTGCCAGTTGTTACCGTGTTTTAAGCGTCGTGAGTGCAATTTTGTTTTTAAATATTTTCGCCGATTCTGAGAGTTGTGAGAAATTTGTGTTTGCCAGTTATTGAGGAATAAGTGATAAGTGTTTCTAAGAAGTTGTCAAAACCCCAACATTTTGTTCATCGTTCAAACGAGGTTTGTATTGTATAGTAAAAGTTATGAAGTAAACAGTAGGTAGGTATGTAGGTATATCTTATTACTAAATTCCAGTTGTTGACGTAATTCCTAACGTAACTTAATACCTAATGTTTAAAAATAATTTATGCCCTCATCAATTTGCAATATTGCATATGTTATAGAATAACTTGATTTAAAAGTTAAATTAATTCAAATAAAGTTGGTAATATGAATATATTGTTTTATCGTTCATAAGAAATCGGTCTCATTTTACTCTAATAAATTAGCTCAAAGTACTATAATATGAACAGTTAAGATTCTTCCTAGTATTAGAATAAAGTTTATTTAACATTAATTTTTTAATAATAATTTTTAATATGTACAAAAAACACAAGTGTTTTCGTAACACTTGTGTTTTTTGTACAAAAAAAATAGGTGTAAAACCAGTAGGTACAAATATGTCTCAATTAGGATAACTATTGTACCTAATTTAACAAAATACGATAAAATGATATTTTTTTTGTCTTTTCTATTTTACAAGTCCACAAATTACGATGCAAACACAAATAAGCACTATGATTACTTGTGTTCTGATAAAAACTGCAACCCAACAACGATCGGCACTAAATTCAAACCTCATTTAGTATCTACGTTAAAAAATATCATTGATGACACTATTTAAACTTTATTTGATATCACAGGAATTCCTTTTTGCTTCTTTTTTTTATCACAATCTCTTCGTACAATTCAAGCTTGATAAGGTTGCTGGAGGATTTGATAAATGAAAAAAATCAGATAAAAATAACAACAATATGTCACAGACGAAACAAAAATAACACTAGATTGTGAAGGGCGGTGATGTCTGTATTTGATAATACGTTATTATTCTATTTGTGATGATAATTATGTCCTAACAAAATTTTACTTTTTGAACCTACATAATTTTATTTTATTTCAAAGCACATTCGGTGATTAAAATGGAGGAACATTGTGACACAGGATCTATATTTATTAAGATTGAGATTTTATTTTACAGAAATTGCATTTAATAGTGTTTAATACCTCCTGAAATACCTACATGTAGATCATCGTTGCATTGTGGAGTTTTTCGAAACCTTTATTACCTTCACTTAATTATCTTTTAAGACACTAATTTTGATGACACATAATTTCTGCTAAGTACACCTTTATGTAGCTTAAGTACATGCTTACTTCATGTTCTACGTAAGCCACAAGTTAGAGTATTGCATTTAGCGGTTGCACAGTTAAGAGCGAAATTACAAATTATTTAGCGGATGTGGATTTGATGTAGATAATTGCCTAACTTTAAAGCAATTACTGTAATTGGACTAAAGCTTTTAGAATGTAGAATTTTATCTAGTGTGCTGTTCTTTCAATAAGCTGTATATTGGGTTAGTGGTATTAGTAAATGTATATCTGTTCTGGCGTTTAAAATTTATGAGAGCAGTCTGTTACTTAAACTACACGATTACGTATACGAGTATTAGCCAGGTGGTACAACTCATGTAGTTCGAAGGTATCACTGCCACCCTCATAATCCTCAGTGAAGCAAATTATTGTGTTACGGTTATGTGTTTTAGTTCTTAAACGCGAGGCGAACATCTTAGTCCTCAAGGGTGCCAACGCATCTGTGGTCAATCATAAATTCATAAGTACGATACAATCGAACTCGGGGACGCTCACTATCCAAGAGGGGTGTACATGGGGGGTAGTACCTTAAGGCGATAAAAAAAAGAAAAATCATAATATTTTCTTCACCTGGGATTCGAACCCTGGACCTTCAGTATGAATAGCCGTAATCTTTCTAGTAAAGAACAAAAAAACCAGCCAAACAAAAAACCATGCGTTCTAGAGGGTCTCTATTAAATTAATTTTAACATGGAGAAATACTTCAATCCCCTATCATGTTTAGAGAGAAGGGAGTGATTGTGTCGGACTTGTACTGGTCGGAATCGAAGTGACTGTGTTCTGTTCTGACCTATAGTCGAAACTACTGGTGACCGTCGGAGCTAAGAAAAAATCCCTTAGTTCCGATGGCATTGACATTTTGTTTATATGTAGGAGCTGGACCTACCAATTCAGGTACGATTCAATCGTACTTGGGGGGATTACAGATGTCTATGGACGGTAGTGACCACTTAGACAATTGTAGATTTGGCCAAAACCCTACCCATTTTGGCTACCCATTTTGCCTAGAAAGGACTAGACCCAGAAAGGAAAATTGGTTGATAATGAATTTAACTTTTACTTTTTGGAACTTTTTCTCGAATTGAAAACTATGAAATATATGAAATAAACTTAGTACTGTTTGACACAGAATTTACCCATGCAGTGAAATCATAAAATCTTTAGTAGGTACAGGATGTGGTATTAATAATGCGGTCAATACGATGACAAATCAATTAACTCCCAAGGGTGAGCACAGCATTAATACTAGGTCTTGTTTTGTATTATTCATAAGTTACCTGCTCGATTTCTTCGGAGTAGAAATTTTAAGTTAATTACCAATCTATATATATAAAAATGAATCCCTATTTTCCTTAGTCATGGCATCACGCGTGAACGACTGGGCGGATTTCGCAAATTATTTCTTTTTTAAATTGATTAAAAAAAAACTTAAGAAAGTTCCGCGGAAAAAACTTAAAGATCATATTAACTTTTCCGTTGTAAACATAGCAAAATAACTTATTTACTAACAATATTTATAGTTAAGACAGTACAACGCATGTCGGGTTGGCTAGTCAATCAATAAAATAAAAACTGGCCTATCAAGTGGCTTTATACCCTACATATAAGCAATATGAGGTCTTTATCATACTTTTATTATAAGCTTCACTTGTAATTGACTAACAAACCTATAAATTCAAATGTTTACAGTTACTTTAAATTTTTATTGTAATCTAAATACATCTGTAATAAATTGAAATGTTGTATAGTTTCTAACAATTGGCATATAGAGCCAATCTAATGTTAGAGTGCAGTGGTACTGGCATGGATACTACGATAATGACAAAAATTTAGGTCGTATTTACCGCAGTAATTAGCACCAAGTGCAGTTTTGGAATACTTCAGTCACCTGGATTTTTTTTATTCCAAAATATTTCAGGCGTGTAGATTTATAATACTTATATGATTTTCAAAAATCAAATGCTCGTAAGATTAGAACCCTAGATCCCCGCGTTCATCTCCATTCCATGTGTCCACATAATCCAACTTTGTTCTTAGACGCGTCTCAATCCAAATCCTCTCATAAATCTCCTATTCATATTCATTGCTTCTAATTTGCATTTCAGTATTACTCAATTACCTATTACCCCGAATACATACTTTCTATTAATTTTATTAGTTTGTTTTTGGTTTCCTGATGTTTGTCCTCTAAAGTAGCCGCCGTGTTGCAAATTATCAACATTTACTGCAACTCCGAGCTCATGTGGGCGGCTGTGGCAATCCTGAATAACATTATTGTTCGTGTATATTTTATTATATTATTGCTTAATCTTGATATGCATTTTATTGCGAATCTTGTCAGTATACTTGGGTATAAACATAATACAAATGAGTTGTAAAGAATTTGTAGGTACTACCTATTTAGGTACAATGTGCCAGATAAAACTTGTGTAGCTCGTAGGAGGAGGTACCACCGCCATCCTCCTAATCCTCCATAAAGCAATTCTTGTGTTTCGATTTAGAGAGGAGTATTAGTCCTTAGGGACTTTTTTAATACCGGACAATTAGCAATACACTAGCAATGTAGTCTAGAGACTAATAAGGATTTTTTATCAGACAAACTAATTATAAATTAATGTCTAAGAATAAGGCTAATTCTTTCTGTTCTTAGTTCTTGCTGTTCTTAGATCTCTGTTGCTGAAATTTTTCGAAAATTTATAAAATACGTATAGATCTTGCGTATTTTATAACTATATTAAGAGTGTCTATTGTCATATATGTATATACCTATATGACCATAGACACTTATCTACAAAAGTAAAAATAATTTGTGTGTTATAGAATCTCCTTTTCTATTTAAACAAGGCCTCATACTCGTAAAGTCATAAGATGACCTAAGTTTCATGTTTTATCGTACCGGCGATAAGATAACATTTCAAATCAAGGACATATTTTAGAACATTTTCCTAAGGTTAAAACAGTTCCAACATAGTAAATGTTATCTTATAACATAGTAACGTAAAATATTTATTAATCGTATGTTGGGTACGCTTAATAAATGAGGTGACGAAATATAGTAGATGTAACGGTTTCAATAAAGAATGAGAACTGTATATAAATCATCGCAATCAATGATGCCTATAGGATGATATTGTTATCAGTAGACAGTTACCAGTTACTAAGCAGGATTATAGACTTCTTACAATGTGAAAGATTGAGACTACATAATAAATGGGTACAATAGTACTAAAATGTAAGAATTTTAAGTACAATAAATTTTATTCCGCTTCATCAACAGCTTTGCCAGGTGGTAGAACTCATGTAGTTTAACTGGGTACTAGGGTACCACCCTAACAGCGTGGTTCGTTTTCCTGGTAGTCGACTTTATTTACAAACAAGGCACACATCTTAGACCTCAGGGACTTAAAATCTGTGGAAAGTTATTACAATGTTATCCTGCTTTCGGCTGATTACAATAGTCCATAGCGGCAGTGACCACTTACCATCGGGTGGACTGCACATTTGTTACCTTTATTACACTTGATAAAATCACATTAATTGTATTATCCATGTGAGAATCACTGACGCCAGTGACTAGCAAACTTTCAACGGAATCGAGTGCACAATTTAAAAGCGTGTAAGAATTAATTACAGACATTAATTTACCCATTATAATCTAGCCATAAAGTCATATATCCTCAAAATGAGCAATTGGCTCTTGGCTTAATTAATTATTGTGTTGTTTAACGTGTTAACATACAAGAAAATACAAAAGGAATTACGCGGAGAATTATGAGGGTGGCGGTGGTGCCTCCCCGGTTGAAATAAACGAGTTCTACCACCTGGCAAAATATTACAAAAGTACGATATACCTACTAATTGGAGGAATTGAGACTGAGTTTTTATTTTTAGTTTAAAATTAACGTTATTTCTATATTGTTAGATAAAAATACACATCGTCATCACATGAAACTAATATTCCTTTAAGTTCGGTCATTATTCTATAGTTGGATCATGATTTGGTTTGTTTAGTCTTAAACGATATCCTATCAACATTGATGTGTTTATGTGTGAATAAACATTAAAATTTGTTTCTAAACATGGACTTTTGTACCCTACTGTATTTCGGTACAAGACAAGGTTAGACTTGGTTTATGGATTTAACGTGACCTTTGGCTTATGAGTCATTCGTCGAGCTATGGTAAGGATTTTAGGGCGGGCTATGCCCTGTTTATGGTGTACATTAGGCTAAATGTGTCGGATTTGTTCATTTTTTATCGTGTAAAGTTAGCAAATGAGCATGCATGCATCCACCTGATGGTAAGTAGTCACTGCTGCCCATGAACATCAGTACCATGATGTTGTATTTTTATCGCTTAAATGTAGCAAAAGAGCAAAGATGTGTGGAAAAATTAATGTGGTTTTATATAGTATGCCTTTATTTGTACGTATTCTTAATGACACATGAGTATGCTCAAATATAATACTTAATCACAAGATAAGTAGTTGGAATCATTACTTAGTGGGAAGACAGTAATTAAGATACGCAGAACGAATTGGGAAATATATGCAAATGGCGTGATATCACTGGGGGAGGGTTCAACGTCTGAGCGGGTACCGGCAGTAGGCGGAG